>PVHP010016179.1:0-36252 GCA_004024765.1 Zapus hudsonius | reverse complement strand
GAGTGCGCTCTCTCTCTCTCTCTCTCTCTCTCTCTCTCTCTCTCTCTCTCTCTCTCTCTCTCTCTCTCCCCCTCTCCTGTCTCTTTCACAAATTGATTGAAAAAACATCATGTCATAGTCCCTTGGCCCTCAGTCTTGAAGGACCCCTCCACCCCACACTCCTAGACATTCAAGCTTCCTATAGACAATAGGATAATATTTGCATAGAAGCTCCACATACCCGCCATGTGCTTTAAGCTCATCACCTACACAGCCTCACACACGTACAACAAGAAGACACTTGCTGCCCTGTATCATTTCAGGACTTGAAACAAGGAACAGATTCTCCACACGTCCAGCAGGTACAGCCCCGCCATTCCGCAGTACATGAACACACCAGCGTACCTGTGCTGCTTTGATCCAGGTGTCCCCATAAACACATGTGTTCTGAGCGCTTGGTCCCCAGCTGATGGCAATTTTGGAATTGGAACCTTGTTGGAGGTGTGTTGCTGGGGGTGGGCTTAGGGTTTCCCCCTGCAGCCTCTCCTGGAGGGGATGTCCACCCTCTGCTCATGCCATCATGGAGCTTCCCTTGAGTCTGTAAGCCAAAATAAACCTTTTCCTTTTCCTTCCTCAAGTTGCTTGTGGTCGGGTTCTTTGTGCCGGCAATGAGAAATCTGACTACAATAATACAGTCTTCACTTTCCACCTGCAGCTGCTGAATCAGTAGATGTGATCAGCAGACACCGAGGCTGGCTGTCGAAGCGGGTGCGGTTGTACAAGGACTTCTAGAAGCCACGGATGGCGCTCACTGGTCGGGCACTAGCCTAAGATGCCCAAGGCTCTGGAGTTAATCCCCAGCGATGCCAACCCAGAATATCTAGAGCAGAGGTGAGACAGAAGCACATTAGCTTGTTCAGGGCAGGAAGATTCCCGTGTCCAGGCCTGGCCTGGAAAGCTGACTCAGTGGCTCTGCTGGACTGAAGGAATGGCTTCCTGGGGGCAGTGGTTTATTCAGTGTCCACCAATTTCCTTTCTGTGCCTGACTCTCTGGGTTCATTTCCATTTCTAGGCTGAGCATCCCAACAGCCAAGATGCACTCAACAAATGCCTTCCACAGAGGGTCATCAACTGACTTCACTATCTCTGAGCCATCATTTTGGCCAATTGAATGCTTTGTGGAAATTGTTTTATCTCCAGCTTCCCTTCTCAGGCACTCAGACTTCTCTTGTTGTTTTGTTTCGAGGAAGGGTCTCACTTTAGCTCA
This sequence comes from Zapus hudsonius, assembly GCA_004024765.1. Lineage (NCBI taxonomy): Eukaryota > Metazoa > Chordata > Mammalia > Rodentia > Dipodidae > Zapus > Zapus hudsonius. The sequence continues at coordinate 35,006 of PVHP010016179.1, read as the reverse complement.
GGCTGACTTGGAACTCACTCTGTAGGTCAGGCGGGTCTTGAAATCATGGTGATCCTCCTACCTCTGCCTCCTGAGTGTTGGGATTAAAGGTATGAAGGTATGTAACACCACCCCCAGCTCTGTTTTTTTTTAATTTTTGCTATTATTTGTTTTGTCCCAGCCTATAGGCAGTTCCCACAGAGTATGCACCTGACCAAAAGCAGCTGATGGGAGGAATTTTTTTTTTTTGCCTTACAGTCTTGAGGGGACTGCCATCCATGATGGCAGGGGAAAGCATGGCATGAGCAGAGGCTGGACCTCACCTCTTCCACAGCAGAAGGAAAACAGCAGCAGGAGAGTGAACCAAACTTTAGAAAAGGAGAAGTGGCTAGAAAACCCCATAAGCCATCCCCCAACAACACACCTCCTCCAGCAAGGCTCCACCTCCCAAACTGCCACCAGCTGGGGACCAAGCACTCAAAACACATGAGTTTATGGGAGACACCTGATTCCAACCACCTCAGGCTCTGAGCCCCTGACTGGTTGAATTACTCCAAAGGTGATTAGCCTCTGAGACTGTGTGCCCTTCTGGGAGATGCAGTTCTGTAGACACTTTTGGAGTTGTGACCTCCATTATCACAATCTAGATACACATGTAGGAAAAAAGGTAAATATTCCAAAGTGTGTTTCCTGTAACATTTAAAAATCACATTGAAACACAGACAACCATTGCATAGCATTTACAAACCTCTGTTTCCTTTGAAAATTACACCTCAGCATTTAATTCACCAAAATGACTCATTTGATCCAGCACAACAATGTGGTAGAATAACTCATCTCGAATATGTTGATATGAATAGATTTACCACATCTGTATGGAACAAAACCGAATTAATCTAAAAGCTGAGAAACCGCTGCTCTCTTCTGAGAGTTACCCATGATTTCGCTGCCCCTTCCGCTTGCTTGTTTGTTTTTGTTAAATTACTTTAGGAATTAGGAAATGAAAAAAGCAGAAACACTGAGTATGTTTTACTCTACTTGGAATAGGGGAATGAGGCATAAATAATCATTTGTATTATACCTTATTTCATTAAAAATTATATTTACAATTGTGCAGAGACCAGAGAGAGGCCTCCACTCTCTATAGGTTGTGCTGTTTAATCCTTGGAAAATACTGTATTTCCATTACGACATTTTCCCCACAGAAGTCTCGATATTAAAGTGATTCTTGAAGCTGTGTGTAAAGTGCTGAAAACCCAGCCAAGTTCAAGTGTATTGAGGAACTCCCCCCTGGGAGGAGAAATTCATTTGCAGTCATGGGGCAGAATCCCTAGAAAGAGGATGCAGATGGGATTCTTTTAATCACATTTCAGTTCTGGGCTCCACACTGAAGCCTCCCCAAGGCCCGGTTGTTATTTCTGGCCCAGGGACCTCAGGGTAGACTGAGGCATTCCAGGAAGCAGACTCCATCTGTGACCGCTGGCTTGGGTTGAAGTCATCTCTCCCTGGGACGGGGTTCTACCTCCACAGCTTCTGAGATGTGACTGTCCCCAGTCCCAGTGGAGTAGGGACCTATTGTCTTTGGACTCATTCACGGAACTTCTTTGCCCAACAAATGTGATCAGACAAGACTTTGCGTGTGTCAGCAGGATGGGCTTGTTTCTCTCATCTGGCAGTTGCTCATGAGAAGAATGTACTCCAGGGTAGCCGTGACCCTAGAAATCTTCCTATAGCCCAGACTAAAGTTATCAGATCTGATCCACAGGCCCATGAGAAACACACATTTGCCCCTGTAAGCCATTGAGGTGGACAGGTAGTGTGAATTATTCCTTTAGTCTTGGAGGGGCTGATTAATACAGAACTATAGCCACACACCAAATAGTATTTAGGTCAATGACAGACTGTATCTCCATGAGATTATCATGCAACTGAAAATTCCTGTCTCCTAGTGATGGTGTCATGGATCCAGCACAACACATTCCTCACATGTTTGTGGTGATTCTGGTGTAGACAACGACTCTACAATACCAGGCTAGGATGACATATCACCTCGAGTGTGCATAGGTCACACTACTTGATGATAGCAGACACTCTGTTCCTGGCCTGGACATTTGCTGGACTCTATGTGATCATTAATTTACAGTTTATTCTTCCCACTTATTAAAACCTTTGCTATAAAGTAAGTTCCCGTGTTAGGTTTGCTGGCGGCCGCGTTCATCTCAAGGTTGCTGTGCTCCTCAATTGTATTGTTTTGGTGCCCGACTAAGTCTCAGCATGTTTTGTTCATTGGTGGCCTTAAGAGCAACAGGCCATCATCCACACTTGCACACACACACACACACACACACACACACACACACACACACACACATACACACACACACCACACATCGCATGGCCTGGGCATCTGGTAGGCTCTGCTCTCTAGGGTTCTAGAAGTATAGTCTGCACAATAATCTAATCTTCTTGGAATGTATTTTTTTTATATTTTATTTTTGTAACTTTTTACTGCCAGTCTCCATACAATACACACAAGGTACCCTGATTATAATCCCCTCCCATCCCGTTCTTCTGTTCCCACTTCCCTGAACCCCTCTTTCCCAACTAATATCTCTTCTATTTTGATGTCATCACTTTTTCTGCCCTCATATTGATGCAGGTCTTATGAGGTCATGAATGCAATGGTCACTGTGTGTCTGGAAGACAATGTTCCAGAGCCCTCCTCCCCATCCTCTGGCCCTCACATTCTTACTTCTCCCACTTGGGAGGGTGTGATTGAAAGGCTGAACACACCACGGTCATGATGTATTTTCCAAAAAGTATCCTCAACGTGAATTGGCACATGACTGTAGATACAAATTATTGAATCACAGAACAGAGACGCCACCACTCTGGCCCAGCTTGGATGGGTCCTTGCCCCACTCTGGACCATGGTTTCTTATTGGCAGGATAAGGAACTTGCATTGGATTTGTCATAGAGCAGAAGAGACACAGGGTATCGTCTTGCCCTGACTTGCCACGAGCAGGCCCTCATTCTCCTTCTCCAGGAATTGGCCCTGACTCTCCAGCTTCCCATGGTCTCCAAGGAGGAAGGGTTGTTTGCAACAAGCGGATTCAAAGGACACACCAAATTGAAGCAGAACACCCCAGGGCCCCTCAAAAGCTCTATAAGCATAGCCCCCTCATCTGTGCTCTGGCTCTGTCTGTCCCCAGATGTCATGTGCTGCAAGCTTGACTCCCCAGGTTGGTTCTATGCAGAGGTTGTTAGGACCTTAAAGAGGTGGGGCCTTGTGGAAGGTGGTCTGTCATTGGTGTGTTGATGGAGTTCTCATGTGACCCTGGTTAATTCCCAGGATGAGTGAGCCTGACTTCTTAATCTCCTTTACTTCCAGTGATTCCTCCTCCTCCTTGTTCGTCCGCGTTCCATTTGTGAAGCCAACCACCATAATCTCCAATAATCAGAGGCCAAACCAAAAGAGCTACCTGATGCTGGACTTTGAGCCTCCAAAACTGGGAGCTAATAGCTGTCTCGTGTTTATATATTCCCCAGACACAAATATTTTATTATGGCAACAGAAAATATTCCAGCACATTCCATTCCCTCCCCCCCTGTACCAGGTGAATTGTTATACAGACACACACACACACACACACACACACACACACACACACACGCACGCACACCTAATTTTTCCTTGCCATCTCCCCAAGTGACAGGGAGGAGGGACAGAGCATTTGCAGAGAAGGGCACAGGGCCTCCGAGGTGGGGGGTGGGGGTTGGGGGTTGGTAGCAAGCAGGAAACTTTCTGCCAGAAGCCAAGCCTGGAACCAGCAGTTTGGGGATGGGATTTCTGAGAAAGTGATTACCATGGAATCAGTAATAAGTGGGGTGTGAAAGGAAAAGTGTGATGAGAACAATGGGAGCCCCTCCCAAGCCCCAGCAGTCACTTTAAGGGACTGTCACCTTCTTCAATGCCAGGGCCACTGTCAAAAAGGCAACTTCATCTAACTAATTAGCAGGGTTTGCCACTTTACAAATCTGCTGTGGCTTTCTTGGCACGAAGCAGCTGCTGAGGCAGGGAGCTGTAGGAACCTATTAAAACTCACAGGCCTGGAAGGAGAGAAGGGCAAAGGGGAAATTTGAAAGAGAGAGAGAGAGAGAGGGAAGGAAGGGGCCTTTCCTGTCTCCCCATTGTGAGCTCTTCTCCTAGCAGAAAGCGCTTAAAAGATTGGGAAGGGACCCCACCTTCCCCTTCTCCTGGTGCAGGGGCCTCTCTGCTTGCCTGCTTGGGCCTCTCCAAGCGCTCTCTGCTTTTAAAGCGCCTTTGAAGACATGCTCTCCCGTGGACTGCAACCTGTCATTGCACCCTGTCATCCGTCCAGTAATTAAAGTCTGACTGATTTACTGACTGGCACCAACAATCCTAGCCCTGGACTAAGCCGACGCTCATCTTTCCCAAGGCTAAATTTACTTGGTGAAAAGAGACCATTGCTCCCCAGCCGAACTGTCATTCAGGCGCTGTGGAAACCATAAAGCTAGCTCACAGAGCCCTCACTGGCCATCTTTGGTTTATTTTATTCTAATATTTATCACCACCCAGCAAATGAACATAATACAGGCAAGTTAAGGAGAGCTGGGAAGAGTTGATTTGTGGGTCCCATGTGGCTTGCCAACAAAACCATGGCCAGGCCCCAATCAGGGAGGGTTGGGTGTCGCCTGCAGGGTTGGCCAACTCATGGGAAGTTATTGTGGTGCTTGTGAATCTTTGCCTACAAGAAGGTCTGGGTTTGGATGGAAACATGAGCTTTTATGTGTTTATTCATTTATTTATTTGCAAGCAGAGAGACACAGAGAGAATGGGCATGCCATGGCCTCCAGCCTCTGGAAATGAACTCCAGACACTTGCACCACTTTGTGCGTCTGGCTTTACGTGGGAACTGGGGAATCGAACCCAGGTCATTAGGCTTTGCAAACAAGAGCCTTAACCGCTGAGCCATCTCTCCAGCTCTTGGTACTATGTGTGTACACAGTGGGAAGATGTCAAATATTCCTTCCAGAGTGCAGACAGCGCAAGCCTGATTCCTGCATTTCCCAGACACCTCTGGGGTGGCTCAACCTCTTTCTCCTCCTCCTGAAGGGGTTGAGACTCCCAAAATTCTCCTCATGGCTTTGGCCAATGCAGCATTGGGATAAAAGTCTATTCAGACCCTTGCGGCAAAAGGTTAAGCTGGTCTCAACTAAGAAGCAGCCTCTCTTTCCTTACTCCCTCTCAGCACTCACTGATGCCTCCTGCAAGCATCACTTTGTGCCACGAGCATTGCAGAAGGGCCCGACTTCTACTAAGCACAGGGCAGACCGGGCCGCAGCCCCTGCTTACCTTAGCCTTCACAGGCCAAGAGCTAAGCTCATTCAATAAGTAAAGGTATGAAAATGCATATGAAGACTTGGAAGGAGGCATGAAAGTTGGGCTTCATCAATCAGAGCCTTAGTACCAGGCTGCATTCATCCTTCTGATAGTCCAGAGGTTGAGTTCCGTCTATTCACACAAGTGCAGATGTTAGGAAGGACAAGAGAGCATTTCCAAAGGAAGAGAGCGACAAAACAAAGACAATGCCAGGTGGAGGCCAGGTGTGGGACATGCCAGCATTTATATAAAAATGGGGGTGACCAAGCATACCTACCCATCTGGTGAAGAGCCAGGAGGAATGCTCTCACCCCAAGCAAGTGGTAAGCATTTAAGATAATGAATCATTGCACAATATACAGATTACATTACACCCCTTAAGTATGTAATTATTAGGTGTCAATCAAAAAATAAAATAAAACTTCATGGCTGAAGAAATGGTCGGATTGTTAAAGGCGTTTCCTTGCAAAAGTCTGTAGTCCTGGGTTCATTCCCCAGTACCTACGGAAAGCCAGATACACAAAGTGCATGTATCTACAGTTCATTTGCAGTGGCTGGAGGCCCTGGAACACCCATTTTCTCCCCACCCTCTCTGCCTCCTTCCAAATAAATAAATAACATATTAAAAAAGGTACCACATTCACATAACTTTAATTACAGTATATTGTAACAATCATTTTATTTTATATGTTAGGATTACTAATCTTACACTACCTAGTTTATAAATTAAAGATCATCACAGATATGTATCATAGAAAAATAATGTGTGTGTGTGTGCACACGCGCACGCGTGTACATGCTCTCTGGTGGGTTGCATGCTATCCAAAGGTTGAGGCCTCCACTGGGGGTCTGGAATGCACCCCCATGAAGGTATGAGGGTGCTGCCTACCTCCTAAACTAAAGCCAATATGAATGGCACTTAAAGCCCAGATCAAAGGGTTCTCCAGCAGGGACCAGCCTTTCCTCTCTCAGCTCAGCCTACTTTCTCCAGTGAATCCGATGGTCCACCTGCAAGTCTGTGTCTGCTCCCTGCCAAGGATGTGTTTGCTAGACAGAAGCTGTGGCTCTTGGGGGAAGGGCAAACAGGGTGACACAGTGACAGTTGTCAGCAAAAAGCTTTGCACATTCTCCTGAGTATCCCAAAGGACTATAACATCCACTGCCAAGGTGTTCCTCTCACCTGGTTATAAACCCCAAGGGAAGAAGAGCGCACCCCTCCAAGACACTCCTTCTTGCCGAAGGGGGACCAGGGGACAAGAGGACGAGAGATCTGTGTTTTTATTTGGAATAAATCGATTGGCTAATCAGGGTGGGATTTTCCATCTGGGAGTTGAAAGGGCGAAAGGAGAATGGTTAATTCTTCAACCCTTCACTTTAAAATACAAGCCCCGTGGTTCTGAGCTGTAGTTGATGCAGGGTCCCGGGCGGGACTTCAAGAAGAGGTGTCAAGGCCAAAGGGAACATATTTTAAAGTAACAGCGAGTAAATTAAGCCAATTAAGCATTCCTAAAGCCCAGCAATCCTTTCCCCCTCGTTTTAATTCTCAAAGATGTTGCTAATAAAACAGACTTCCTCCTTCCCTTCCTTCTTTCTCTCTCTCGCCTTTTTCCACTCACACCCCTGTCACCAGAGTCCATCATCTGGCTGACAAGGACAGGCATGGGCTGTCCCCAGAGCAGGAACCTCTGCTTGTACTACACTGGGCCTGTTTCTAAAATGAGGAGGTGGAGGGCTGGGGGAAGGTTTTTTAAAGAGCACACACCCCATCAAAGTGAGGGAGCACACACTTGAGCCTCCAGAAGAGGTCACTGAGTTTAAGTGAAAGAAGGAAATGAAAGCATTTCTGAGAAATGTTGGGAAGGAAGGTACTAGATCTAGCTGGGCTATATTTCCAATTTTGTGACTCATCTCACCCTGTGGTGGTCCCTGAACACGAGGCTCCATCATTCATGCTCCCAGATCCCTCCAAACCAGACCAGGCTCTGGTTCAGTAATGAGATGGGGAGAAGGCTCAATCAGCAACCTTGTGGATGGGGCAAAGAGGACCCCCAACACACAGGAAGATGAACCATTCAAAAATAGTAGCAAGCCAATATATAAACCCAGCTACTTGGGGGAGAGAGGCTGAGGCAGGAGGATCAAAAGTCCAAGGCAGGGCTGGAGAGATGGCTCAGCACTTCAGGTGCTTCCCTGCAAAGCCCAAGCACCCAAGTTTGATTCCCCAGTATCCACATAAATCCAGATGCACAAAGTGGCCCAGGCACATCTGGATGGAGTCTGTTTTCAGCAGCTGGAGGCCCTGTTGTGCTCATTCTCTCTCTCTCTCTCTCTCTCTCTCTCTCTCTCTCTCTCTCTCTCTCTCTCTCTCTCACACACACACACACACACATACACTTTCTCTCTCTCTTCTCTTTCTCTGCTAATAAATAAATAAATAAATAAATAAATTTTTAAAGTTTAAAGCCAGCCTGAACAACCTTGTCTCAAAATAAAAAATAACTGTAAAAGTAAAGAAGCCTGTGTATACAGCTCAGTAGCAAAGCACTTGCCTAGAACATGTGAGGTCCTGGGTTCTATCCCAAGCACCACAAAGATAAGAAAATACTAGTGAGCAAATAGAGGCGGCTTTCTCAAATGATCAAAACTCAGCCACACACTCACCACAGCCATTTCTATTCTAGGTGGAAAAACAAAACAACAAGAAAAAAAGGAAAAACAGCCACACGTAAGTGGAGAATGGCCAAATAAGCGAATGATTAGCACCACACATCAAGCGTGTGTTATTTACTCTATAGGAGATCAATGTGGGCACACACACACTTGGTTTTGTTTTATAAAACAATGCCTCATAAACTCCACCAAGCCCAGTCCTTCCTTCCATCACAATTCACCTCAGTAATATGTCGCAAGTCATTTCAAAAGAACAAATGCCCTGGCACACCATCTCCCGTGAAGTACAGCCGTACTAGCTAAACGACATGGGGTAAAGTATACAATGGTTTGAACAGTAGGAGCCAAGACAATTCTTATTCAAGCCACGGGGCAAACATATCTTTGTCTTAAAAGCAACTAATTTAGAAGTCAATCATGCAAGCGGTGGATGTGTGTACCTCCATACATTGTAGGGCTTGTATACAAATCTCCAATAAACTGACTGGTAAATACGGTGTTTTAGGTGACTTGTGCATTTATAAAACAAGCCAGGTAGACAGGCATAGGGAAACCTGAAGCATCACAGCAACATGTAGACAGGTGCACCAGGATCTCCCCTCCCCCCACACTAAGCTGCCTGACAGGCTGGGTAGGCCAGTTCTCCATAGATCCTAGTATGTTCATTTCTCTTGATGGAAACTTAATGACATAACCCTCAACAACCTTCCTAATGAGTTACAAGTAGCCTTTAGTGAATAGGAAAGTTGACGTAATTCACCTATAAAAGCCAAAGACGGGACTTCTTCTCCATATATGGAAGATGCTGGCCTTAAGGAATAAGTGGAAATTACTAAATGGGAAGCGTCAATCAAGGATATGGAAGTTCAGAGGAAAGGTTCCTTCTGGATGAGTGGAAGATGGGAGACAAGGGACAATTTAGAAGAAAGGACCTTCCAGGAGAAGAACATCCCCACTCCTCCAAAAATAAAACGTTTTCGAAGCCAAGAACTGCATGAGGAGATCAGGTGTGGTCTTATCCAAAGAGGTGTGCAGGAGGAAGTAATGGACTTTGCATTTTCTAGCTTCAGTAACTTTGGCTGTGCAGCTATCCATGGTCCCCTACCACAAAGACTGATCCAGATGGCCCACAGAGGAGGAGATCCAGCTGACTGGGGATGGGGAAGGGGGGCAATGAGGAATTGGGGATAACAACTCATTGTTGGCCCACTAAACAATGTAACTCATTGTGGACAACAACAACAAAAAAGGTGGACACAGAGTTGGACACGAGTAAAGCCAAATAAATGAGAGCTAGAACTCTTCTTGAAACCCAGCTCAATATATTGAATTTTTCAGGACCCCAAACCATAAACTTGAAATCAAGGGTTCTTTCTTCAAGTCTTGTCTCAACTACTTAGCAATTGCACACACTTGGGGAAGACACCGAGTTTCCCTTTGAGAATGCCAGTCATCCTAAACTGCCTCTTCAGATCTCTCAAAGCCTAGAGGGATTGGTTCTAGGAGCCCCTCTGATACCAAGGTCAAGTTGTTCAACTCTCTTACTGTTGCAGTCAACTTTCTAGTTGCTGCACAGAAAGAACCCAAACAAAAGTGGCTTGTAGAGGAATGGGTTTATTTGGCTTATGGACTCGAGGGGAGACTTCATCATGGCAAGGAAAATGATGGCATGAGCAGAGGGGTGGACATCACCTCCACCACAGCACTGCAAATAATGACAGGAAGGTGCGCCAAACACTGGCAAGGGGAAGCTGGCTTATAACCCCCAAAAGCCCACCCCCAACAACACAGCTCCATCGAGTTTATAAAATCCAAACTGCCATCAGCTGAGGATCAATTACCCAGAACACATTCATTTGTTTGTGGGGGACACCTGGACCAAACCATGACACTTACCTACAAGGGCCGGTGTCTGCACATCACCTAGTGCTATGATTTGGATGGGAAACGTCCCCCATGGGCTCCTGTGTTTGAGCACTTGACTCCCAGCTGATGGATCCAGTTGTGGGGAGGTGAGGTCTAATGCATGGGGGTGGCCTTGTGGGCTATAACCCCATCCTCAGAGGAAGAAAGGAAGAAACAGGAAAGTGAAGCTGTTGAGGATGACGGGGATCTGGAAAGTAAAGGCAGGAATGTTCTTGGATCTACGCTTGCCATCTCCACTTGGCCAGAGATCAGAGAAGGCTCTCGTTTCTCCTTCTCTCTAAAGGAGTTCCCTAGATCTGTTTTCCCACAAACAACCTGAGCTCCTCCCTGGAAAAGAGTTCCTGGAATTAAGATTCCAGGAAGGATTAAACCTGATCATGGCATTGTGGTTGGGTACCTCAGTCCCCATTCAGAACCTATAAATGACCCTAATTTGGGTCTCAGGTTGGCCTTGACAGCCTCTTGTCTTTTCATGGGCAGGATCGCTTCATTCTCTTATTTCTTTTTTTTTGTTAAATATTTTATTTATTCATTTTCTAGCACAGAGATACACAGAAAGAGAGAGAGAGAGAGAGAGAGAGAGAGAGAGAGAGAGAGAGAGAGAGAGAGAGAGAGAGAGAGAACACCAGGGCCACCACCTTGTGGGTCTGGCTTATGTGGGTCCTGGGGAATTGAACCGGGGGCCTTAGGCACTGGAGGCAAGTGCCTTAACCGCTGAGCCATCTCTCAGCCCTCATTCTCTTATTTCTTTCATTAATCTAATAAAGTCTCTAAACTTCACCCTGAGATCTGTGGATTTCAATTCTTTGAATTCATAATTCAAAAATCCAGAACCACTTTCCAAAATTCTCATCTCACATAGGTGTGTTGGCGGGAAACCCCAGAACTCTGGTTTCCAAAGGAAGAGAGCAGAGAGCAAAGAGAGGGCACAAGAAAAGCAGATGGGAGAGGGCTTGGCAGCCTTGCAGACAGCTTGGCTGGGCTCATGGTCCCTGCATCCCATATGTATTCAGCAAGATGCAGGCAGGTGCAAGATGCAGCCCTGGAACCCCAAAAGGCCACAGAGACACCCCCAGTGATATTGCCCATGGCCTTCATCCCCTGCCTTATGCACACCTGAGGGTCAGGCCTTTGCATCTAACTGGACAGCGGGATTGGTGAATGTGGCCTGTCTTGCCAGCCTCCTCATCGGCCACAGTGACAGCTGTATCACTTCCCTGATGTGAGTGGGCACCGAGGAGCGTTGACACCCCATCAACCTCCCTCTAATATCCTTCAGCCAACCTGACAGACAGACACTAGTCAGCTCACCTACCAGCGCACCCTGAGGTATTGTGGGACAGGTGCCTAAGGAAAATAGTCACCAGAGACTTCAAATGAGCTCGTTCTTTTCCCCCAGTAAAGTGACTTAGAATGGAGGCAAGTCCTAAATTAATGGCTACTATGTAGCCTGGAAAAATCCAAAAGACCACAAACAGTAGCATCTGCGGTGAGGGTGGGGACACTCCATCTTGACTGAAACGAAATGGGGGGGTCTAGTCTATGTGGGAGGAAACACATTTTCCCTTGTTCTCACCCACCCTTCCTTCTAGCATCTACTTTAAAGTATTCCCCTATAGGTAAAGTACAAAAGCCTCAAGTTGTGAGCAAAAATGTCCTTTTTTTTTTCACTAATACAGCTGGAGCCAAATAGCTTACTGCACTATGGCATCCTAACACTTTTGAGATAGATCTGAGGCAGGCATGGTGATGCCCACCTGCAACCCCAGCTCTCCAGAGGCTTAGGCAAGAGAATCACCTGTTCCAGGCCAGCTTGGCATACATGGTGAGTTCCAGGACATCTGGGCTACATAGAGTCTTGGAAAACCTCAAAAAGTGAGTAAGGTGCTTCTTGCAGATGTGAGGACCTGAGTTAAATCCCCACATAAACCTGGAACTCACTGGCTAGCCAATATAGTCAATTAGTGAGCACCAAGCCAATGAGAGACTGGTCTTAAAAAGAGGTGGGCCATGGGCTGGAAGAGATTGCTCAGTGGTTAAGGCACCTGCCTGTAAAACCTAACAACAGGGCTTGGATTCCCCAGTACCCACATAAAGCCAGATGTGCAAAGTGATGCATTCATCTGGAATTTGTTTGCAGTGGCTGGAGGACCTGGCATGCTCTCTCTCTCTCTCTCTCTCTCTCTCTCTCTCTCTCTCTCTCTCTCTCTCTCTCTCCCCTCTCTCTCTCTCTCTCCTTCAAAACTTCTAGCCCCACAACTTAAAAATACCATGCTGTTTCTCTGCTTCCCTTTTAAACTTTTAAAGGAAACATGTGATTGGCTCAGCTTCATCACAGGTCTGCTGCTGAACCAATAATCTGTGGTGAGGGAGTGGCTGAACATGGCTCCCTCCAGGAAGCACGTGGAAGCAAGGGTGGCTTCCAGGTTTTCCAGGAAAACACAGCACCCCGCATAGGAAGACACAGCTGACCCCTAATGAATGGCTCATGCGTAAAGGGGGAACTCTATGCAAAAGGGATTTTTGTTTTGTTTCCTGTTTTGTTGTTATTTTGTCTTTGTTTTGAGACAGGATCTCACTATGTAGCCTCCACTGACCTCAAAAATCAAAATCCTCCTGCTCAGCGTTTTTAAACTATTTTTTTCTTTATTTTCTTTATTTATTTGCAAACAGAAAGAGTCAGAGAGAGAATGGGCGCACCAGGGGCCCGGGCCACTGCAAATGAACTCCAGAAGCATGTGCCCCTTGCGTGTATCTGGTTTTACCTGAGTTCTGGGGAATCAAACTCTGGTTGTTAGGTTTTGTAGGCAAGCACCTTAACCACTGAGCAATCTCTCCAGCCCTGCCCCCCTCTCAGCTTTTGAGTGCTGGGATTACAGGCGTGATACCATCATGCCCAGCTGAAGGGCCATTATATATATAGTCCACTAGAGACCTTACCGCCATTACCCTGAATTGGAGTTCAGGTTGCAAAGGCATGTTGTTAGAGTAGCGTCACGCTGCATAAAATAGTTCAGAAGCCCTGCTCCCCAAAGTATCCAGTGACATTGCAAAAAAAAAAAAAAAAAAGATTCAGTTGCTGTCCCAAAAGTAGCAGAAAGGACTATTTGTGAATCATAAAACAAACCCATCTCTAAACTTGGGGTTTCCAAGTCTCCCCTCTTCCCCCCATGCCCTTGCAGGGCAACCCGAAGGATCAAACTAGCCCCGAAAACTGAGGGGAAGCCATTCTGTGCTGGACAACAGCCACTCTGAAGGGGACTTGGGCAAGGAGCCCCAAGACCTGCTGGCAAGGCTTGCTCAGGTAGCAAATGTGAGCCTGGAGATTGGAGAAGACCCTGGCCGCTGGATGCGGAGAGGGGCCCTATGGAGAGGCTGGGGGAGGGAGGATGGGTCCGTCAGACACAAGCAAGCTGTCATCAGCGTGCAGAAAAGAGGCTGGGGAGGCTAAGGGTGGCACTCTTACCTCTCAGCAGGCTTACAGATTCCGAAGACGTCACCCTGGAGAAGTGTTGGTGAGCAATCTGTTAGGGGTTTGCAATATACCTTATCTGAATTAATCTACCTGGAGGGAAAACAGGGATTTTTCCTGAAATGTCAAGTTTGTGTGTGTGTATATGTTTGTGTGTGTGTGTGTGTGTGTGTGTGTGTGTGTGTGTGTGAGAGAGAGAGAGAGAGAGAGAGAGAGAGAGAGAGAGAGAGAATGGGCACACCAGGGCCTCCTCTAGCCTCTGCAAGAGAGCTCCAGAAACATGTGTCACCTTGTGTACCTGTGCATCTGGCTTACCTGGGTATTGGGCATTCAAACCCTGGTCCTTAGGCTTTGCAGGCAAGCACCTTAACCATTGGGCCATCTCTCCAGCCCACAAAATCATCTTTTAGTAAAGTTGGAATTTCTCTCAGTTGGGGCTACCCAGCATCCAAAGGCCTTCTCACTACTGACACACTTGGGGCTGGTGTGAGCTCAATTACCAGACACAAGGCTGTTAGTTCCTATCTGAGCTCTGGCCCAACTAGTGATGGATCGGTCCCCCAGCAGCCAGCAGCAGGGCCTCATGACAGCACATGGCCTGGCCGCTTGCATTTGTCGGTGTGGCAGGCAGGGGATCAGGCTGTTGGCTATGCATGAATGAGACTAGTCCCACACGCCTCTCCAGCACACCCCCGTCCCCACTGTGTCCCCAGACCACTGGCCCTGCACGATCTGCCTGCATCTCCCCCTCTCCCTTCCCTGTCCACTTCCTCCAGCCTCCTCCACCAGCCTGTCCTCTCCTGGTCCCTGGACACCAGCCTCGAGCTCTGACAATGTCTCCTGTCAATCATCCCTCCAGGCTGGGGCTTCTCTTCACTCTCCTGACCCTGGACTACAGACATTTCCTGGTGACAGCTTTGTGATTCCTCAGCGCCTTGCCACTGTGGTATTCTGAGAACACAGGATTCCAAAAAGGCTTCTGTGTGGATGACAGGAAATGAGAATCCAGTCCAGTCACCTGTCACTCATCTGGACTCTGTCACCGGGAGCCCCGATTTGCAGTTGAGGGTTACAGCCCCAGCTGCACTTCCCTCCGCTCCTCATGTCAAGACGCACTTATCTCTTCATTTACAGGACTGGATTTGGAACTCGCACAGAGCGTTACAAACCGTCTTCACCCTCCGTTTCTTGCCATGACGAAGCACTAGAGAGTAGCTAACTATTTAGTCATTGGTTAGGGTTTGTGAGACAGGGTTTCACTATGTAGCTCAGGCTAGCCTGGAACTGACAACCTAGCCGAGTCAGGACTCAAACTTTGATCTTTCTACCTCCTCCTCCTGAGTGCTGTGACCACAGGCATGTCACCACACCTGGGACTCAGGTCACTGATTATAAAAGAAATGACTTGTTTATGGTTCTGGAGGCCGGAGGTTCCAGTGCACGGGTCAGCGTCCACTTAGCAAGTGGACCAGTCTTCTTTCGGCAGCATAATGCAGCAGAAGCAGAAAAGGTCACCAGAGAAAGTACATGTGCAACAACCCTCCTACAGCAGCTGGCCAGTCCACTACACCATGAAAGGACCCATACATCCGTGCATGCAGAGCCTTCGAGACCCATGCATGCATGCTTGCAGAGCCTTTGAGACCCAGCCAGGGCTGCCAAAGGTCCCACCTCTCAACACAGCTGCTTTGAGTTCTTTTTTTTTATTTTGTATGTATATGTGTGCATGCGTGTGTGTGTGTGTGTGTGTGTGTGTGTGTGCAGGTGCAGGTGTACATGTGTATACACATGTACAGAGGCCACTGTCTGCCTTTTGGGGACTGGAACTCTCGTTGGCCTTTAAATTGCCAAGGAGGCTATATTGGGGATATTTCTGTCTCTTCTTCCCCTGCATTGGAATTACAAACACACTACCTCTCCTGGTTAATTTTTAAAATATTATTTAATATTTATTTGTAAACAGAGATAGAGAGTAAGAGAAAGAGAGAGACAGAGAGAGAGAAAGAGAGAGAGAGAATGGTCATGCCAGGGCCTCCTTCCACTACAAACAAACTCCAGATGCATGCACTACTTTGTGCATCTGGCTTTACACGGGTACTGGGGAATCAATCCCAGGCCATCAGGCTTTGCAAGCAAGCAGGCAGGCAGGCACCTTTAACCATTGAGCCATGCCCCAGCCCTTTTAATTTATCTGTTTTTTTTTTAACATGGGTCCTGGGGGCTGAACTCAGGTCTTCATGCTTGCAAAGCAAATATTTTACCAACTGAGCTACCCCACCAGGCCCAATACTGCTGCTTTAAAAATGAGGCTTCAACAGATGGGGAAGCATGCACCCCACAGCACACACGATCACACAGTCTTGTTCGCCTTATAAGCACCAAAACTTCAGACTCAACAAACATTTTCCCGGACCTTGATCAAGAAACAGTGACCATTGTGCATAATCACACGGGCAGAGGTGTGGTTCTCACCCAAGCCTCACCTTTCACTGACAGTGTGACGTTGGACAAGTCGCCTCATTTCCTGTGTCTCATCTGTAAAATAGAACCACACTTTATGGGCTTGCTGCAAACAAAACGAGCAAATTCTCAAAGCGTGGAGGGAGATCAGGCCCTGTGGAATGTCACTCCTGACAGGCACGGCCATGTGTACCCCTCCTTCATAATGACAAGGATCCCAAGAATAGAGTCTCATGGTCTGCGTGTGGTAAACAGAGACACCAGGGAAGAGAAGCTCAAATACTTTGCCCAACTGGATACCCATGCTTAGCACCAAAAAGCAGGAATTGAGCTGCTCCCGGAGTCAGTTCTCTTCATTCGTGATACAAGATGCTTAGCTCATTGCCGGCACATTGCCTATAAGAATTTGCCAACTGTTATCTAGTTTCATTTGTCCTCAGATGCCCACCAATACCTGTGGCTCACCTCTGCAGGGAAAGCATGAGGGGTCTCTGCCAGCCCAGGATGCCAGTCTGGGATCTGGGGTACTGACCTCCTAAAAAGCAGAGAATGAAATGAGAGGGAAAACTCAGGGACAGGCTTCATCTAGAGAAGTCCAAGAAGGGCTGTAACCAGTCAGGTCAAAAACATCTTCCCTTATAGACCAGGGGACACTTATCGGTCTTTGGAATCCCTTTGTTCCCTGAGAGTTCCCCTTACCTCAGGGCTTGGGCCACTTCAGGGAGGTGACAATGGGACAGGTGGTTTGGATCATCCCAGGAAGGTGATAATTAGGTTGGGAAACAGAGCTGCAATGGTTCTCACACTATATAAGGCTTTTTGGTGTCAAATGAAGTCTGGGAGAACCCTTCTCTCAGCCAAGGAAGGACAATCTTGCAATTAGTCGCCATGTCGCAGGTCCTTCTATCTAAGGAGGAGGGAAGCTTATACAAGGACAGCCAGCAGTGGATTTCAGGAGAGAGGAGGTAACAACCCCCTCCCCCAACTGGCCAACTTGCAAGATGTTTGCAAAGACCATGCTAGGACCGTGCACAAACCCATACCAAGGTTTACCTCTCCTCCACCAAGGCCAGCAGCCTTCGTTATGACCCCAGCACCTGTTGCCGGGTTCCTTCTGAAGGGTCTTTATTGGTCTATACATCTCCCAGTCCTCTCCAGTTTCCTGAAGCTAGCCTGAGGTTTTCAAAATGCTAATGGAATTATGTCACACTTCCCATCCCCAGCCCTCTGGTGTGCTGTGCTCTCTGACTCCTTGTGATATGGTTAGACCCCCCCCCCATATGCCCACTGCAAATTGAAAATGTACCATTTAATGTATCTACCTCTCAAACACCATGGTTTATCCTTAAACATGCTCAGTGCACTTTGGGTAAAGTCATGCAGCACAGAGCTGATATTATAACAAAATATTGAGTATCTTTTTTCCCCCTTTGGATTTTTTTCTTTTTATTAAAAAAATTATATCTTTATTATCCATAATTAGATACACTGAATGAGTGAATAATGTGTCGATGATGTCCCCAATTCCCTGATTTCTCTCTTCCCTGTCCCCAATCTGTTGGGTATCCTCCTCTGTTGGCAGTCTGGATCAGCCCATGGGGTAGGGGATTATGGATAGCCTCGGAGCCAACCCGGTTCCACTCCTCCTTTGTATGTTGTTACTGAGGGGATCAATGTCTCTGGATATTCTCCCCCACCATGGCTCTTACAATCTTTCTGCCCCCTCTTCTGCACAGTTCTCTGAGTCATGGTGGGTGAGTATTAAGGCTGCTTTTGTTGAAGTCTTAGGAGGTCTTTGTACTTCTACTTTAGGTTGTGCTGAAAATTGTTGGTGTCTGTCTCACTGGTTTATCCTGGGTTGATTGATTGGCTGTGGTTATGGGTCTCTTGCTTATCCCACCACTCTCTGCGGGGTTCCATGTGGATCCTCCTCGGTAGGTCTGTGGTGGCTCATCTCTTGCCAGGATGTCAACTATCGGCCTGTGCCTCATTTGTAGGGATGGAGGAGCCACAGCTCTCTCACTGCCTTCTAAAAAATACAAACAGAATCTCCATCGGAGAGTGAGATCAGTATAGGTTAACTGAGATACACATTTCTGAATTGGCTAGATTCTGTTGTTAGTAGCCTCTTTGTAAATCACTTGTAAAGTGAATTTCTCTTTGGGGGCCCAAGATTTTGGTTCCCAGTGTATTTCTCCCAGAGTCCCCAGTTCCAGTTAAAGGCTCCCTGTCACTGAGTGGATTACTTGGCCAAATTAAAAGCTGTTGATTACCTCCCCCAGGCTTTGGCTCATCCATTGCACAAGTGTTCATTTCTTGGTTCACTGTTCTCTCCCAGAAGGAAGTGTGTTCAGCCTAGTCATGGCGGCAGACTGTGTTTCATATCAGTGGTCTCTGTTTACTCCAACTATCGTTGACCAGTTAGTTTCCCATCTTATTGTAGTGGTTTGGCTATTACGTGTCCTTCCCAAAAGTAAGCCCCCCCCCCAACCTCATGTGTTGAAGGCTAGTTCCTAGCTGCTGGCACTGTTGAGAGGTGATTGGAGTGAAAGGGTGCTTTCTTCTTCAATGGGTTGTCTATTGGTATTTTCACACGTGATGGATTTAGGAGGTGGGGCCTTCTTGGAGGAAGTAGGTCATTGGGTGCACTTCCTGGAAGAATAGTTCTGGTCCCTAGCACCCCCTTCCCCATGTCCTAACATCCATAAGGTGGCCAGCAACTTCATTCATCACCTGCTTCTGCTGAGATGCTCAGCCTCAACTCAAGCCTAGAAATGTGAAGACAAGTACAGGAGGACTGAAACTTCTGAAACTGTGAGCTAAAATAATCCTTTAAATTCCCTTAAGTTCATTTTCTCAGGTATTCTGGCATAGCAACAAGTTACTGACACACACATGCAATTTATTGATTGCCTGTGTCAAAAACCATGGTTTGGATATATAGGTTGTTTTTCCTCAGGACAGAGGGCTTTTCAGAGCTGGCCCCTGACATCACTGCCCGGTATTGCAGGAGAATTGCACCTTGTATCACTGTCCAGAAAAAATAAAACAAATTCACAAATTGAAATGTGTATAGGGTGATGGTTAGGTTCTGATGTCAGCTTGATCTGTGAGGTGTTTTCACTGAGAGAAGTCCTTCCTCAAGAGTGGAAGGCCCTTCCTGTGGTGGGCTGCATATAAAGAAGCATGAGAGACACAGCCCTTTCCCCTGGCTGCTAGTGCTCTTGCTTCTTACCTAGCTGCCCTCGATGTTCACTTGTGGGCATTTCTACCCTGCTGCTGCTATCCTTCGTGGGCATTGGAAACGAGTTCTATCAGCCTTCCAACATGGACTGAAAACCAGCATCTCTCTAGGCCAGGGCTTCAGTGCCAGATTGGAACTGCTGAGGCGTCCAGCCTCACACACTGAGCAGCTACCCGTGACCTCGATGCTGAGGCCTAAGACTGCAGATGACTATTGTTGGACTGGCCAGCTTGCTTCCAGTAATCTAATCTAGTAAACCCCTGTTATAATGCATATTCAATCTATCAGTTCGGTTCCTCTGGAGAACCCCAACTGATACATGAAGCTTGGACTGAATGCTTGGGGATTTGATAAATACCAAAGATTTGTAATTCAAAGCATGCTAAGTCAGAACCATGGATGTTTCCATGAGCTTGTCCTGAACCCAGCACTCACCAGGCCCCACCTGGCTTTTCTTCTGGACTCTCCTCCTGGGTGTCAACACCCTGCTGGACCTGGCTACCTCATTCTAAAGCCTCCAGCCCCATCTTCTTACCAAGTTCATTACTGTTTTAGTGGTTTTGTTGCCCCTACAGCAAGCGATATCTTAAAATATATGTACATCTACCTGTGTGTGTAAATCTATATTACATATCTAATATGTGTATATATGTGTGCACATACCTACTTATTTATATTTATTTCAGCTCCCTGAGAGCAGAAACATAGGCTTTCATGAGCTCATCACTCAGCATCAGAGTAGTCAAGATGCAGGTATTTCAGAAGTGTCTGTGTGTTAGTAAGATTCTAACCTGAGATCTGTGTGTCCAACCTTTCTTTGGCAGTGTGTGTGTGTGTGTGTGTGTGTGTGTGTGTGTGTGTGTGTGTGTTTGAGGAAACATAAATACAGCTGTGTCTCAAATCCTGCCTTCCTGCACCAAGCATAGGGGAGGCAGGAACATGTAATTCACCAGGACAGAGCATGACCTGGCTCTGTGGGGACATTCATGGGGGCAGGGAGAGAGATTGGTCCTGAGTGGGGACAGATGAGGCTGAGGAATAAGAACACCTATGGGAGAAGAGTGGATGAGTGCTCCCAGCAGGGGACATGCTTCCAACAAAGGCCTGGGTACCTGAGGCTGGGGACCTGAGAAGGGGACATTGAAGAGCTCACCTGTGGACAAGTGAAGCATGTGCTCCGTGTTAGCATCACAGAGTGAAAGTCTCATTGTGACAGTTCTCGGTTCCTCTGAGTTTGTCCCACCCACCAAGGTTGGAATGTACCCTAGCCCCGAGTTCCATTCTCCCCTCAGTCCCAAGGGTTTTAAAATCACCACACAGGTACTAGGATCAGCACTCAATGTTTCTTGCCTTTGTGATAGGTGTTCTTACTGAGCCCACAGAACTCACAAGAGTTCATCCTGCTGGCTCTCCAGGTTTTCAGAGGTGGGAAAAAACACTTGGGACCCCTGTAATTCAGAGTGTGAGACTCTGGACTGTGAAACCTGTGAGGTCTGGAAGAGCTGGATTCCAGTCTGTCCCCCATTGTTGCCTTCCACTGGCGGGGGCAGTGGTGTTATGGAAAGCACCTCTCTTTGAAGAAATAACAGTTTTTGGACAAAGACCCTCAGTCCTTGCCTGGAGTTTGGCCAAATTAAGATTCCAAATGGATTTCCTGTGGTTTAACACAACAGAAACTTGTTCTCCCAGATCTGGAGGCTAGAAGTCTCTCGTCAAGGTGGAGGCTTGAGAGATGTCTTCTAGCTCCAGGATGCATCACTCTAGCGTGCACAGATTGTCACGTGACCTCCTCCCCTCCTCTTCCTCCGCTTTCTTTTTTCTTCTTCCTTCTTTTTCTTTTCTCCTCTCCTCCTTGTCTTCCTCCCTTTTATCTCTCTGTGCATACATTCATTGTGTAAAGAGATGAGTGGGTAATGACATTTTCTTTTTTTTCTTTTAAAAATATTTTTATTTGCAAGGAGAGAGAGAGAGAGAGATTGAGAGAGAGAGAGAGCATGTTAGGGTCTCCAGGCCAAGCAAACAAACCCTACATGTATGTACTACTTTAAGTATGTGCAGCTGCCTTTATGTGTACTGGGGAATTGAGCTTGGGTCATTAGGCTCTGCAGGCAAGTAATGACATTTTCATTCAAGTATATCATGTGACCACATTCACACCCAGTTCCCCTTTCCTGACATTCCACCCCTTACACTTCTACTAGCTGGTCCTATATAGGATAGCTATAAATAGATATCTATATATAGGTATATAGATATTTCTGTTGCTCCCTCTAGAAGATAAACCATGCATTATTCCTCTCACAGAGATGCTTGCCATTGGACTTTGGACCACCTGGATATCCCTGGATACCCCCTCTTAAGATCCTTCAACTTCATCTGCAGAGACCTCTTCAACCGATGAGGTCACGTTGACAGCTACTGAGACATGGGCACCTCTTTGTGGAGGCCACCACTCAAAACACTTCAAATCTCTTTATGTAATTTCTTTTGAAAAATTTCCCCAAAGTTGCCAATCAGTAACGGGACTCCAAGACAAGTAAACTCCGGGCAGGTTGTGAGCAACATTGCGGTTCCATGTTTGCTGAAGTTCAAAAGCACTGTAATCGCTCTGTTCCAAATAGGAATTCTCCCAACCCTCTTCACCACCCTGAAAATGCCACCAAGGAGTTGGGTCCCTTGGAGTGTCATGTTGCCTGGTTGACCATAAAAATATAACAGAGATCATCACCCTAACAGGTCTGAAGAAATATGTCTCCAATTTCAATGTGCCTGCCCATCCTGCCCCTTCCTATATTAGCCTGATAGCAAGTTAAGCACAGTTTGACATAATGTTAGTGAGACGTTCAAAGACTCCGGTTGGAGGAATGGGAATCACACTGAGCCTGACGGATCCCTGGAGCTCTGGGGAGGGTGCCTCTCCCATCTCTATCGCTTGCTGACTGGGAGACTTTGAAAAAGATTCCTTCCCTCTCTCATCTAAAATGAAGATTAGACTAGAACAGAGGTTGCCAAGTTACAGCATATCGGCTAAAATGGGTCAACCACTTGTTTCCATAAAGTTTTATCAGAACACAGCCACACACAGGCAGGATTGTCTATGGCTACTTTCATGATACAACAGCAGAGAGGTTGTGAGCAGGATACAGTGGACTAAAGAATGGAAGTATTAACCATCTAGTCCTTTGTAGAAGTTTGCTACCTCTCTGGGCAGCATCAGGCCCTCTCAGGTTCCTTCCAGATCCGATGTTCTTTGATTGTCTCAGTGACTCATGAGAGGTGAATTGTAACACAGATGGTAAGGGTGGAATAATGTACTTTTAGACCTGGGATTGATGACTCAGGCCTATAACCCCAGCTACTCAAGACGGAGGCCAATGATGGTGCTAACACGTGATCTGTCCATACACAGTTTCTACTTAATAAAAAAATGAAAGGTATATGGATTCATAAACATGTTTGTGGATTAAGAAGAAACGATCTCTGGTACTAGTAAAGAATTTCCATACAACTATTGAAAAAAAAAAGAAAGCTGAAGCAGGAGAATCACAAGTTCAAGGCCTGCCTAAGCTCGAGAGTGAGTTCAAAGCCAGTCTGGGCAACTTAATGAGACCCTGTTTCAAAATAGAAGTAAAATAAGAGCCAGGGATGTGGCTTAGTGGTAGAGTGCTTGCATAATCCCTGTGAGGCCTTGGGTTCAATCTTCAGGAGTGTAGAAACAAAACAAAACAAAACAAAATAAAATAAAATAAAATAAATGTCACTAGCCTCATAGCTGATGTGCTGTCCCCTTCTCAGCCTGCCCCTGGGAACAAGATCCTTCCACAACCCCAGAGACCTACAGTCTGCAAATCTAGTCTCCAGGGCTTCTCTTTCCATCCTGAGTCCCCCTCCAACAGGCAAAGAAAGCAGAGGAGAAACAGGAGACTTACAGGTTTCCATAAAGTCAGGAGCCCCTGGGGAGTCCCCTGGGGGCTCCTCCAGCTCTCCGATGCTTGTCTGTCCACACATGGAGTCAACCACTCCTGCAGGATGCCATCAACGTGCGAGTGAGAAATGCCAGCAGAGCCCTTCCTGCCAGCAGAGCCAACCCCTATCTCCCTCATTCCCCTCTCCTATTTGTTAAACAAATCCCGATCTGCCGTTTTAGGCTGCTCTTGAATTTTATGGCAACATATAATAAACATCTGACTGCTTTTATTTCTATTTAACTTTTATCTTGAATGTCTCTGCTGTTTCAAACCAAATATTTATAGCATCGCACAGCCGCCGCAATTCCATTCCTTACCGAAGCTCTCATCCCTCCTGCTTGCCTCCACCAGTCTGTCAAAGAGTCTGGAAATGTTGGAGCAAGTGGTCTCTTTTGTCCCCATGGGGACTTCCTGTCCAGGTCTGAGTCTCCGGGCTCCTTGGCTTCTCTCAGGGGCTTCTTGGCCTCTGCATCTTCATGGTTCAGCATGAGGCTGTGAGAAAAGCCTTGTCTTGTCCATTATGGGGCAAGTCTGGGTTATTCTAGGACTGTATTCTGACCCCAACCTTTCACCGGATACCTCAGGCTCTGGGAGTCCAGCTTCCTGGTGGAGCTTGGTGCCAGGTCCTCTACCACCATCACCCCCTTCACTAACACGTGCTCCCAACACCACTACAGACCTAATATCCACTGGGGATTCCTGGTCTCCAGTAGTTTTTGCTAGCCATCCTTCCATCACTGTAACAAATACCCTTGACAACCCACTTCTAGAAAGGTTCCTTTTGGGCTCATAGTTTTATAGGTTTCCATCCATGAATGATGGGATTGGGTCATCTGTGGATTCCATTGTAGGGACGCCTCACAGAGGAAGGTCTGTGGCTTTTCTGGGAAGGGAAAGAAGGAGAAAGGGGCTGGGCTGTGCCCATACTCATGGATCCTCTCTCTCTCTCTCTCTCTCTCTCTCTCTCTCTCTCTCACACACACACACACACACACACACACACACACATAAACTCTCTCTCTCTCTCATTCACTCAAATAAATAATTTTTTTTAATTGAAAATAGATGTCCTATGTATCCTGACAACAAAACTTAACCATCACCTTTAGTTTCACATACAACGACCTGGATTTTTATCAAAAAGATATTATCCGAAAGAGATGCTTTACTAGAAATGAACTGAGCAGAAGCAATTCTCTTCCCTTGCTGGTGGGAGACAAGCTGGCACTGCTATTTTGGAAAATAACTGGACATTACCTACCAATGCTGGCAAAATACAACCCGAAGAGCTTCCGTGTTTAGGTCTGAGTCCAAAAAAGGAATAGTTGTTTGTACTGAAAAGGATACATCAAGAGGCTCGTTGCAGCCAAAAACTGGTAGAACACCAAAACTCCCCCTTCTCGGTTTCCTGGCAGCCTGAGGTGAGCTGCTCTGTCGTGCTTTCTCCACCGTGATGACCCAAACCCTGTGAAACAGTGACCAAACTAAGTATTTCCTCCCTGAAATTGTTCCTGTCAGGCATCCTGTCACAGAGACAAGAAAAGTCATGCATACTTAAGGCCAGCATCTGCTGAGGGGCTTTCTAGTGCTGCTTCTCACAGAGGCAGGGTGGAGTTTAGCAAATCCACTCCACAAGCCCTTTGGATGAGAGCCCTGGTCCATTCCCCAGGAGAGCATCCCCAGAGCTCCGGGATGTAATCACACTGACCACCCCTGTATTCTTTTATTTTTTAATATTTTATTTATTCATTTTTAAACAGAGAGCTACAGAGAGAGAGTTAGGGAGAAAGAGAAAGAGAGAGAACCAGGGCCACCACCTTGTGGGTCTGGCTTATGTGGGTCCTGGGGAATTGAACCCGAGGCCTTAGGCACTGGAAGCAAGTGCCTTAACCGCTGAGCCATCTCTCCAGCCCCACACCTGTATTCTTGAGATAACACTTTAGCATCCCACCACATAGCCAGGATGGAGAGGGCGGGAGGCATGATGGGAAAGAGCTGGAGATGCGTTTTCTCTAATGTTCCACCCTGCCTGCCATCCCTGCAGCCTTGCAAACAACATCATGCCCCCACCACACACGTGAGCTGATCGGTTCTGTCCCTCCCTACAGCTCATCTCCATTAAACCGTTGTCACTTGCCTATGAAAGGGTCCCGATTGTTGAAGAATTTCTGAATGTAAGTGATGAGAGAAACTTGGACTTGCTCCAATGATAAATAAGAAATGAAACGATTTGTATTTCCTGAAACCTATAATAAAGCTTATCATCAAGTCACAATTAAGAGCCCTCCTTCCTGGGACATGGGTAAACCATTTCTGGATTCCCACATCCTATCCATGACCACTCTTAGGCTGTAAGGCAGGGGTCAGCAAAATATAGCCCACAGGCAAAAATCTGCCCCGCCACCTGCCTTGATATGGTTCATGAGCTAAGATGGTTATATTTATATATTTATATATGTATATTACATCTTTAAATGGTTGAGGGGAAAAGATTAATATTTTGTAGTATGTAAAAATTACATTAACTTCATATTTCTGTGTCCATAAATAAAGTTTTATTGGAACAAAGCCATGCTCATTTGTTTATGTATTGTCTGTGTTGCTTTCACACTGTCATGGCAAAGTGGAGTCGCAGTGACAGAAACTATATGGTCCACAAAATCTCAAATGTTTACTATTTACGTCGAGCATGGTAGGGAAGGCCTAGACTCCCAATCCCAACACTTAGGGGGCAGAGTCAGGAGGGAGGAGGTCAAGGGCATCCTCTGCTGCACACATATCGAGTCTGAGGACAGCTTGGACTACATGAAACCATGTCTCAAAAAACAGAGAGAGAGAGAGAGAGAGAGAGAGAGAGAGAGAGAGAGAGAGAGAGAGAGAGAGAGATTTACTATTTAGCCCTTCAAAGCAAAAGTTTCTTGGACCTCTCTGAAAGTCTCTAAAAGTGGAATACTTCCATTTTACTTTATTTATTCATTAGTTTATTTCATTATTATTATTATTTTGATTTTTCAAGGTAGGGTCTCGCTCTAGCCCAAGCTGACCTGGAATTCACTATGTAGTCTCAGGGTGGCCTTGAACTCACAGTGATCCTCCTACCTCTGCCTCCCGAGTGCTGGGATTAAAGACATGCACCCCCATGCCCCGCTTATTTATTTTTAAATTTTTAATTTTAATTATTTCTTTATTTTTAGAGATTCGGGTATGTCAGGGTTTCTTGTCACTACAAATGAACTCCAGACACATGTGTTTCATGTCCACACTGGGGAATCAAACTTGGGCCATCAGGCTTTGCAAGCAAGCAAAACTTTAACCACTGAGCAATCTCTCCAGCCTCCTTATTTTTTTTAAAAAAATAGTTTATTTATTTATTTGCAATCAGAATAGGGGGTGGAATAAGACAAAGGTGGAATGGGTTTGCCAGGGTATCTAACCACTGCAAACAAACTCCACATGGATGTGCCATGTTGTGCATCTGGCTTTATGTTAATACTGGGGAACTGAATCCAAGCCATCAGGCTTTGCAAGCAAGCAAGTGCCTCTAACCTCTGTGCAACCTCTCCAGTCCTCACATTTTCATATCTACCTTTGAGATCCTGAATCAGCAACAATGAAAAACATTTCTCTTTAAATAATTTACACAGTTTCCTAAAGTCTAGACAGCAAGCATCTCAGGATGTAGAGACCATTTTCAATTTGTTTCTAGGATCCAGTCAGCTCTGATCTGCTCACTATTCCTGTAATAAGGCTTTACTAAGTGAAAGAGGTGAAAAGGAAAATTAGGTCCGGTCTGTGACCACTATATACCAAAAGCAAAATGATCCCAGAACATGGAAAGTTGTCAGTTCTTTTTGAAGTGCAGTCTTAGAGCAGAATTATGTAGGCATCCAGGAGTTCACCCAATCACCCCATCACTCTCAGAACCCAGCTCCTGGGCAGATTCCCGGACTCTTGGCCCAGGGTGCCTCAAGCTATCCTGGCTGTGAAGCAAGTGGGAGTCCTGAGGATCCAGCAAGGTAAAGCCCATGTGCTCTGAAATATTCAGTTTTCTTACCATGAAAATAAGTTGGCTTTCATTGCTTTTCTTTCTTTCCTGTAAAGGGTGTGAGAAGTTGAGTGAGCCCCACTGGCATACATCAGCCCTTGTCCCATCAGGATCTACCTCATCTTCCATCTGGGACACCAGCAAGAAATTACGAAGTGTTTGTGCTGCATGTACCATGGTTGTCAGACCCTCCATGTGCTATGCTCTTTCCCTGTCCCCTCTCATTGTCTCTCTTCAGATAGAGGTGCAGATAGGAGTACGGGCACATTTAGGCAGAGATACAGACTTATGATCTCTCTGTCTTCTCCACAAAGAACTGAATTTCCTGAGAGCAGAAAATCTAGCTCATGGCCCAAGAAGTACAATGAACTGACACAGAGTATACATACAATGAACATAAGACAGACACAGAGTACACACACAATGTAAAATGAGACAGACACAGAGTACACATACAACGTAACTTGAGACATTCACAGAGTACACATACAATGTAACTAACATAAGACAGACACAGAGTACACATACAATGAACATAAAACAGACACAGAGTGCACATAGAATGTAACATGAGACAGACACAGGGTACACACACAATGTAACATGAGACAGAGTACACATACAATGTAACATGAGACAGACACAGAGTACACACACAATGTAACATAAGACAGACACAGATGCACATACAATGAACATAAGACAGACACAGAATACACACACAATGTAACATGAGACAGACACAGAGTACACATATAATGAACATAAGACAGACACAGAGTGGACATACAATGTAACATGAGACAGACACAGAATACCCATACAATGTGCCTTGTTGACTGGCTGCCCTTGTAGAATAAGGATAGCACCTGGGTACACAAATAGAGATGCACCCTGACCACAAAAGAAGCAGAACTCACAACTCAAGCCAGAGTATACTGTTTTTAAAAATCAATTATGAACTTTACTATAGGAACAAATCATGTGTTGGCCCCATTCCCCATGTGCTATCCTCATACATGGCTTCATCTCCACCCCCCCCTTCCACGGAAGGCCCTCCTCAGTGGGGTTACTGATATTCACCATAGAGTTATGAATGCATTGGTCAGTCTCTGTGGGGGAGGGGAAGCACTACAGAGGAAGTGGTGATTTAAATATGAGTGCTGTTCTCACTGCTAACCTGACAACCATGGGGATGACAACCATGGGGATGGCAGGAGACACTGAGGAGACTCAAAATGCTTCAAAGCAGAAATCCAATGGTTGCAGAGAGCTCATTACTAAAGGAGTCTTACAGCATACCCACCAAGGCTTAGGGAACATTATGGAGGATTATAAGAGCCACAGCATAGGAAGGTATATACTGAGTATACTTTTAAGACACATACCTGGGCCAGGATAAAGTATTTCCCCAACTGCCCTATTTTTAATGCATTCAGAAACAGATAGAATGATACTTGATAGATATTTAAATTGGATCTGATGATACATATCTAAGTGGATGTTTGTTTTCACATGCCAAGTACTGCTTATTTTGTGAAATTTATACTTCATAGCTTTTTGCTATGGTGTCTAGTAGGTACTTTCAAGTTACCAAAACTTCCTCAGTGGGAAGAAGTGTGTGTTTATTCCAGTTCCTGCTGTTACCTTGTCTGTGCTCATGGGCATTCAGACTACAAAAGAAGATTCTTTTTCTTTTTTGGTTTTTCGAGGTAGGGTCTCACTCTAGCCCAGGCTGACCCGGAATTCACTGTGTAGTCTCAGGGTGGCCTTGAACTCACAGAAATCCTCCTACCTCTGCCTCCAGAGTGCTAGGATTAAAGGCATGCACCACCATGCCCGGCTGAAGATTCTTCTTTATGTGTTTCTTTTTAAAAATTATATCTTTATTATGAATAAGTATATCTATTGTATGATCAAATCTTGTGAAGGTGTCCCCGTTCCCTCCTCTCTGTCCTCTACCCACTGGGGTCTCTCCTCAGTGTGCATACTGGATCTGTCCATAGGTTAGGGGGTTATGAACTGGACCAGAGGTAACCCTAGACAGGTCAATGGAGACAGACACCAACAATACCCAACACAACCCAGGGCAAAGGGGCAGAGGTATTTAAGATCTCAACAATAAAGCAGACTTAATACTCATCCACCATGACTCAGGAAACTGAGTGGAAGAGGGGGCAGAAAGAATGTAAGAGCCATGGTGGGGGAGAATATCCAGAGACATCGCCCCCCTCAGCAAAAAAAGATTGATTCTAAGCTGTCTTTCCTCACTGATGACCAGATTGCTTATATAGTAAACCTAAAGAAGTCTGTGAGAAAGCTAGTAAGTGCTATGTTCACAAGGTTGCAGACTATAAGAACAATAGACAAGCTTAGTGGAGCCATCCTGTAATTCAAGCTACTTGAGAAACCGAGACACAAGGATCACGAGTTCAAGGTCATCCTGGGAAACTGAGGGAGACTTTGTCATAAAACAATTCTTTGCCAGCTATACACATCTGATAGAGAATTGATATCTAAAATATATCAAGAACTCAAAAAAAACCAAGGAAACAAAAAACCAAGTCAAAAGTGGGCTCATGAGCTGAACACAGTTCTCAAAAGAAGAAATATAAATAGCCAATTAGTTACTTAATTGTTTAAAAAAAGTAACAATTTTAGTCAGCCAGGAAATACAAATTAGAATTACTTTGAGATTCCATCTCACCTCAATCAGAATGGCTGTAATTAAGAAAACCAAATGAACCTGGTGTGATGGCCAGAGCCTTTAATCCCAGCTCTCAGGAGGCAGAGGTAGGAGGATTGCCATGAGTTCAAGTAGATTTACCATATGACCCAGCTATCCCACTTCTGGGCATATACCCAAGGAGTCTACACTCTCCTACCCTGATAACTTGATCATCCATGCGTAGTGCAGCTTTATTCTAATGCTATGAAAGGAAATGAAACCAATATAGATATTCCTCAACAGACAAATGAATGGATAATGAAGATGTGGTGTGTATACACACACACACACACACACACACACACACATGGTGGGATTTTATCTGTAAAAAAAATAAAACTATGAAGTTTACAGGAAAATGGATAGATCTAGAAATTAGCATATTAAATAACCCAGACTCAGAAAGACAAAAATTTCATTGCATATTCCTTCTCATATGTGGATCCTTTGTTACATGTATATATGTAACATACATATAAATATGTAATACAAGACATGTCTATATCATATATGTGTATATTCATCTACGTATATAATACACATGCATATGTAATGTACATATAATGCATATATGTGTGCCTATTATATACAGGTATATGTATGTATTTCTGTAGGAGTGAGCCTGTCTAGAGAGGAAAAGAGGTTGAAAAAGAATAATTGAGAGGCTAATAGAACACGTGATCTGGAAGTGGAAGGGGGCACAGGGTGTGGAAGGAATAACAGAAAGAGAGACAGAAGGATGGAGGAAGAGGGATGGGGGGAAAGTCAACCAAAACTAAGTTTTATGAAAATGCATTCAGGAAACTTACTACTTTGTAAACTAAGTAGACGATCACATCAGGTTTGGGTAGATGGTACAGTGGTTTCAAAGCACTTCCTTTCCAAGCCCGATGTCTGGAGTTTGGATCCTTGACACCCATGTAAAGCCAGATGCACAAGGTCCATCACCCCAATGTGCCTAAGACAATGGGGGTGGGCAGAATCAATAGAACCCCAAAGCTCATGGGCAGCTGGTCTAGCCTTCTCAGCTGCAGAAAAGCAAGTAACAAGCCAGGGACCCTGTTTCAAACAAGGTGGAGGGAAAGAAACAGTGCATGGTGGTGTCCTCTCACCTCACAGGCATGTTCTGGTATGTGACACCCATGTACACGGGCACCATCCTCACAGGCTTGTTGTGGTACACACACACCCATACACACAAACACCATGCATACTCATACATATGTACAAAGGTTACATTCAATAAAAGAAATATATAATATAATTAAAAACCATCATAAAGAGAAGAAGGAAGCTGGAAGTGAGGCTTACCTGAGTCGACGAAATTTTACAAAGCGACAGCAATTCAAACAGCTCAATGCTGTAACAGACAGACAGATGGACAGACAGAAATAAGGAGATGCATCTATAGACAGTGGCCTTTTGTAAAGCAACACAGCAATGCATTAGACCATCAGGCCTGTCTAATCTCTTGATATGGTGGCATGATGATATCATCTACAATGCAATCAAGTGCAAAAAATACCTCATAATATTTAAGAAAGTTTATAACTTGTGTTAGGCCATATTCATCAGTATCCTGGGCCATGTGCAGACACACCAGCTAGAGGAAGAATTCTTCGAGGGGAACCGGGACAATTGTGTAATCCTATGAAAGATAATGGTGACAAAGCCCAAACCCTTTGCAGGACAGCCCTAAGGTACGGTTCAAGTTCTAGTCCGCCCATGTGACCCTTCAGAGGGCTAGCCTCCTGCCTGGTGCAATGTTCTCTGGCTTCTGTTGGGATCCCCCTGGTTTCTCATATAACCTGACCATGTCCCTGACAGCATGCCTTAAAAGAATCCCAGCCCAAGAGTCTTAGACAGTTTGCTTCTGAGAAGCCCTCACTAAGACCCCGATAGTCTGAGTCTTTCTTTTTTGAGGTATGAAATATAGCTCAGGCTGCCCTCAAACTTGCCATAGTCTTACCTCATCCTACAGAGTGCTCGGATTACAGGTGTTCCACCATGCCTGGCCCTCTGAGTCTTTGTCATGGCCTTTGTAACAGTCTTTGCCATCAGCCAAGCCTTCTCAGCCCCACTGGGGTGGTTCACTGTCTACTTTCCCAGAGTGAGCTGCCTGGGAACCCTGGGGCATCTAGGGCTTGAGACCTGGCTCTCTCCTGGATGTTTTTGTTCACAATTGCTTTTGAAAAAATAAAACACACACACACATTCTCAATAGCTTTAATTTAATCAAAACATTCTTGACTGAGATCATTAAAGCCTCTGAGAGAGGCATTTAATTCTAAATTCACCATATCCACTGCATAGCTGTTGAGTAACTGAAAAATCAACTTTATGTCATAATAGTTTGTTAGAATGTTGGTTTATTCTTCATCTGAGACACACTAATTAAAACAAGAGGCCTTCACAAGCAATCCAGTTAGCAAATAGGATGGGCTAATAGATAAGGAATGTCTGGTAATTACAGAGAAGCCCATATCCACACCCATGAGGGCTGGGGTCCTGGCGCACCTAAGGAAACCTCAGTGGTCCGTGGCTGGTCCTTGGGATCCTGCAAGATGCATTTCTGTGTCCATCCCCTCCTCTCATTAGCATCTCTAAGAAACATTCATCTTCATCACCAGATCTTGAACTCACTCTGAAGGGGAATGATTAAAGGACACTTTAGAAATCTCTATTTCACACATTTGAGTCAATATCTATATTTTCCCCCCAACCTAGCTGGAGGTATGTGGCCCCAATCCTGCTCACCTGGGATCCTCAGACAGAAATAAGTGACTGGGCCTCTGTTAGCTCACGTACCCCTCGTATTCTGGAAGAGTAATAATCAGGGGGTCTCTGGTGAGAGCTGGAATGAATTCAAGTCTCTCCCTATCCCTGGCCTTACGGCCTGACTCAGGGCCAGGACTCTAAGACCAAGCTAGGATCTAGGAGGGCAGCATGGAGATATTGTTTTAAATGAAGGAAGCTGAGACAGAAAGATGGGATGGAAGCTTGTCATCCTGACTCTTAAAGCCCCATTGCAAGGTCATGTGATCTGTAATGCCTTATCCACATTAAAATGTAAATAACCTTGAGCTATTCCATGATGGTTACATGTATGTACAACCCCAGTGTTTTCTGGATTCTCGGGAGCAATGTCCCACCTTCCAGAGCTAGTAGAGGAAGATAGGATGATGACACCTTGGTACACTTAATGCTAATTTGAATTATCAAAATCGAAAAGGCCGTGATGAAAATATTAAGGAAGTCTCACTTCGATGTGAAATTGAAAATATGTGAATGTCAAAGATGACTCTGTTACGAGTCCATGCGCTCTGGATCACATGCATTTTTATAAGCAAGGCCTTTGAAAAGGTCTTATGCTTGTCATAACAGAGATGGACAGGACCTGGGTGCCCTTGGGGGCACAGATGGACTCTCTATGCTTGTTTTCTCTTGCAGCCTTGGCACAAGGGCTAGAGATAAAGGAGCCGATGCTCCCACTGTTAAGACCAACACCTTCCTTTTCCAGAGCCATCTTGGGGACACAGCAGGGCTTCTCCACAGCCTGCACCAGGACATTCCTGTGACCCTAAGAGCCTCTCCCAAAGGGGGAGGCTCTGAAGTATCCTCCATATTTCTCCAGCAAAACCCAAAGGGAGGAGGGGAGGATGGACCATATGGAGCCAGCTCACTGCGAGGCGGGCCTGGAGAATGAGGGCAGGACTCTGAGGATGCAGCCTCGGGGTCTCATAGCCTCCTCGCCTTCACAGCACCACTAGGGAAAACTTGTCCTGTGACCTCAGCTTCTTCTAACCAGGGATCCCTGCTCTTGGGAGCTGCTATAGCATGTGGTCTCTGAAGCCAGCCTGGGCTGACGTTTGAAACCATTTGTCTCTTCACACTCAGTTTACTGAGTGCTCAGTCCATCTCGGGTTCTGTCCTAAGCCCTTCACAGCTACCTAATATAATTTGCCATGTTGTGGTTTGAATGTAAAATGCCCCCCGTAGCCTCCTGTGTGACTATTAAGCTTTTGATCCTCAGCTGGTGGAGGCTTTGGAAGGTGGAGCCTAGCTGGAGGAGTGTGTCACTGGGAGAGGACCTTGAGGTGTACTGGTTCAGCCTACTGGGTGTTCAGAGCTGGCTCACCAGACTGCATCCTCCCTGCTGCTGTGGAGATGAGGTGCACTTGAAGGATGGAACAACCCCTGGGGACATTGAGCCAAGATAAACCCTTTCCTTCCATCAGCTGCTTCAGGGTGTGTTTTACTCCAGCCATGAGAAGGTAGTCTTTAATCCAAGAACCTCCAAAAGAAGGCACCCTCTTGCCTGTTTCCCAGACGAGGAAACCAAGGCTCAGAGCTGCGAAAGGTCGGTTCGCACAGCTGTCTTCTAAGTGGTTGGATTTGGAAACTCTCAGTCCATTCACTCATCCTCCAATCTCAGCCCATCCTAGGTTGAAGTGCCCATGCTTCAAATCACACAGGAGAGCTTCTCATACCTGCTCACACAGCTGTGCCCTCTCCCCACTGCCTGGAAGCTCCTCTTTCCTTCTTCCAGCATCATCCCAGGGTCGCGGTTGAGCTCAAATTCAATCTCTACTTCCCATCTCATACATCCTAGATGAGCCCCTTCCTTTCCTGTCATTCCTGTTGGAGACTGGCAGCATTCATGAGTGGTAGAAATTTAAGTGACATCATTGAGGAAAATCGATTTGGAATAATTCCTCGGGGACTGGGAGCACAGAAGGTGTAGGAGATCCAGATTTTATTTTATTAATACAAACTAATTCCAACTTATCAAACATTCTGAATGCCAAGGAAGTCTAGCTCTGGGCAAAATGTGGCTTGTGAATCACCAGTTTGCATATGTGGTATGCGTCCTGCCTCCCTGTGCCTGGGTATTCATGGTCCTGTGTGATTCCTCAGGCTTTCTGTATGGCTGGCTTGATTTCCACATGAGCTCCTGCCCCCTTTCCAAGGACAAGAAAGGTATTTCTGATTATAATGTCCTTGACTCTCTGGCTATCGGGAAGCTCATGGCCTAAACTGTGTTCAGTAACAGAAATTTATTCTACTCCTAATTCTTTCCTTCATTCCTTTATTTTTGTGTTATGCTCT
>PVHP010016178.1:0-36202 GCA_004024765.1 Zapus hudsonius | reverse complement strand
CAAATGCTTCTTTAAAGAATATATTACACATTAAAATAAACCTAAAAATAAACACTCAAGCAATTTTTCCCTCATTAGCTCCTGCCTATCAGCAAACAGGCTTCACAAATCATTTCTGTAAGGTCACATTCACTGAATGCTTAAGTGTGAAGAAGAATGCCAAGTGTGCAGTCTTGACACTAGGAGGTAGATGGTGGCACTTACTCCATTTCTCAGAAGTGGAACTGAGGCTCAGAGATACTGAGGAACTAGCCCGAAGCCCCAGAGCTGGTGTCAGGCTGAGCCTGGGTCTCTCCTGATTCCAGAATATTCCTATCAGGAGGGCAGTTCTCAAGAAACACACAGGCATTGTTCTCCCATGGGCTTGAAGCCTGTTTATACAAATCCACCCAAAAGTTTACTTTTCCTTAGCATTCTTTACTAATAGCTTACAAACCGTCTTCCAAGAATAACTTCAAGTTGAAGTGATTTGCCCAAAGTCAGAGTCCTTTTAAAAACATCCAACCAGCCTGAACACCAAGTGCTGCCCAGAACACTCGGCAAAGAAGAGCGTCTGTATTCAGCTGTGGGTGCTACCTCTGACTGCCATCAGCCCTTCCCCCCTTGCCCTGCTGGGACCTAGCACCCCAACATCCTAGGCAATTCCTAGGCCAGACACACAGCCAGATGACCCTGACCTCTCCTTGCTGGGAAAAGCAGCCTCTCTGAAGGTAAAGAGATGGACTTTCCAAAGCCTGGGGACACTGAACATTTGAGTCCACACAGAAATGGGGTGACCTTCCTGTACATGGCTGGATTAAGCCATACTTCTATTAATAAGCCCAACTGTCTCCCCCTCCTTAGACTCAGCTTGAAATCTCCACAGCACACCAGCTCATCTCCCAGTATTTAGCAGTATTTACCATACACCCTTCTCCTCTCTTCCAAGACAGCCAAGTGGAAGAAGGAAGCACTGGTATTGGGCAGGGTGCTGTTTAGAGGCTGTGCCTGTTCTGTCTGCCAGCCTGTGTTGTCATAGATGAGCAAATGACAATAATGCTTCTCCCCCCACCCAAGCAGGGTCTCGCTCTAGCCCAGGCTGACCTGGAATTCACTATGTAGCCTCAGGCTGACCTCAAACTCACGGTGATCCTCCTACCTCTGCCTCCCGAGTGCTGGGATTAAAGGCGTGTGCCACCAAGTCCAGCCATACTTGCTTTCTAATTTGGCTGTGAAGACGCTTGTCACTTGTGATGTCTGGTATAGTGCTTGCTGTACTTTCTCTTCCACCCTTCTGCCCCAGCCTGCCCAGCCTCTGGCAACTTTCTACTATATCTGTGACAGTCAGAATCTCAAAATTCTCCCCCACAAGAAATTTCCCATCCCATTACTCAGGACTGGGATTTTACTTGAGGATGTCATTAAGGTTATTAATCAGTTGATTTTGCACTGACCCAAAGGAGACTCTCCAGGTAAGATTGATCTAGTCACATGTCTGGCCTAGTCATATGCAGACCATTTCTTCCAGTTGGTTCCGCAGAGGTCAGAGATTCAAGACATGAGGCAATTTTAACATCCTCTTGCTGGACTGAAGAGGAAGGGTCACAAAGAAAGGACATGAGTGGCCTCTGGGAGCTTAGAACAATCCCTGGCTGACAGTCATCAGGGAAACAGGGATCCCGGTCCTCTGCTGCAATGAACTGAATTCTGCTACCATACCAGTGAGCTTAGGTGTGGGTTCAAGGTCACTTCCCAGAACCCCCAGACAAGCACCCAGCAGGCTCATGTCTTGATTTTAGCCTTGTGATGATCAGAGCGGGGAACTCGAGTGCACCATGCCAGCACTCCTGACTTCCAGACCTGTGACGTGGTAAGTGGATGACCTCGAAGCCACTAAGTTTGCTGTATTTTGCTGTGCAGTGACTGAAAACTAACCTGGCCAGAAAGGGAAAGGAGGCATTTGGAGAGAAAGGTAAGTCTCCACAATTGCCCTGGTCTCCTGCTTCCACCTTTTACTAGAAAGCCTCCCCTCTGCTAGAGCCTCTGAGGACCCTCCCATCTCTGCCCTGCTTGCCCGTCAGTGATTACGTACCTTGCCCTTGCCCTGTGCAAACACTACCTGCAAGTGGGAATTCCCGGCACCTCCACCGTCATCACTGTCCTGTAAGTACTGCCAACTCAGAAGCCATAACTTACCTTCCTCATATCCCCAAAGCATCCAGAACGTAGCCACGCATGCAGAGAAAACAAATACTTTTTAACTAAGCAAGCCATTTTCTTTCTGCTCCAATGACCAGCGAGATACTCAAAAACCACCTAGCCACAGACAGAAAGACCCTGTTTTCATAGCCTTCGGGGATCAACAGCGCCCCTGGATGGTAACACTCCACTTCTGAAGGACGGCCTTTCATTAACACTGGCCGGTCACAGTTTTATACACAAGATAGGCCTCCATTTCTCTGAGTCATGTCCTGGTTTCTCATGTTTATCTACTACTAGATTTGCAAACACAAAGGGAGTGAGATGGAGAGCGATGAGGTCTCATGAAATGCACTGCCTGTATTTTGTTGGACACAATTCTTATCTTGAATTCTTGCCATGTCCGGGCACCAAGCTCTACCCTACAGACAAATAGATCAGTGTGGCCCTTACACTTGAATTGTAACCCAAGCATTCCCTGAGCTCAGAGGTCAGGCAGAGTCTTTGACAGATGAGAAGACAGGAGGCTCAATGTCTTCAAGTTAGAAAAAGCGAAGGACAACAGAATCAGGTCTTCTACAGGCACACAGTGGGTGGAGTTCCCTTCTGGATTCCACCCTGCCCTCTGACTCTAGGACTGTCTTCTGTGCCCCACCCTGGTCTTCAATAACATGCATATGATGTCACTGTCTAGATGTGTAACAGCCTTGGCAATTCCCACCCGGAGCCCTCGAGCACAGATTAAAACTAAATCTGTAGCATTTACACAAATTTAACAGGCTGTATGGCACCATCTCATTCGTTGCTTCATTTGAGCCTCCTAATACCCCTAGGAGTTAGGAAGGGTAGGCATCATTGTCTTCACCTTATAGATGAGGAAACTGAGGTTCAGAGTTGAAGTGACCCATTCAAAGTCACCTGACTAAGAAACAAAACAGAGTATATTCTTCTCTTGAGACCACTTGGAATCTGGTCTTTGGGGCTAAACAGAGGCTAAAATGGAGATTGGCTGAGCTCTCTCAGCCTGCTATTAGAGCTTTCTTTACAGAAATAAGGAAGGTCTGAAAGTGTGTCTCAGTGATGCAGTGCTTGCCTAGAATGTGCACAGTGCTGGGTCTGAAAAACAAAGTAGGAGACATGCTGACGGGAAGGCACAAGGAAATCTATGCTTACTGCACGAGTAAGACTTGTATCCTAAAGAATTTACTTTTTTTTTTCTTATTTGGTTTGCATCCCATAAGGTTAACAAGGCAAGTGTAATGTCACCAGAGATCCATCAGAACTAGTCTCTGACCCTCTGACAAGGGAAAGACCTTGTCACCTCTCATACTCCACTGGTCCCTGTAGTCCTTGAAGGGTCAGGGCCAAGAGGAGATTGGACGCTTGTCTTCTGTGCCTGGACAAATCCTAACTCAAATTATTTTTCATTTTCACTCACCTCTTTCTTGGGATTTGGTGGTGGTGGTGTTAAGTGTTGAGAGCTGGGGATCAAATCCAATCCAGGACCTCACATATGCTAGGCAACTGCTGAGCTAATCCCAAACTCCTCACCATGTCTTCCCCTGCCACAAACTGGCCCAAGAAAACAGGACCTTCCCATACTGGTTTAAGATTGCTTTTATAGAGCCAATTTTATGTAACTGAAATAACCAGGGAAAAATCAAATGTGTTAAACTGTTTTCCTCCATTTAGCAAGGTGTGAGCAAGGTCTTACTCTCAACTAGTCACCAGGAGGTAGAAAAATGAATCACAGATAGAGAGGCCCTGCAACTTGCTGAAGGCCTAACTAAAGGACATGTCCCCATGGGGGAAAAAGGCAGCATTTGCTCTGGACCTTGAAGGATGAACAGAGACACAGACTAAAGAGATAGAAGGAGCACTGGCAGAACAGGGACACAGTCCATGTGAGGACCTCCGGGCTGCTTGGCCTCCAATCCAAACTGAGATCTGCTGGGCCCAGTGTACACCCCTTGTAACTTGAGGTGACTGAAGACCTAGCCCACATCCCCCCTTCCTTTCTTGGACTCTATGGTCTCTGTAGCCCATGTCAACCAATCCTAACTGCCTTCTTTTCTGTTCCGTAAGTGGTTCTCATGATTTTCCTCTCCCAACCAGGCTAAAAAAGCAAAAATAAAATAAGTTTCCTGATTCACTGAGAATATACCAGGAGGTATATTCTCTATATCCTAGCTCAACTTCTATTAAGCTAGGTATACCATAGGTAGCAAGAACCTATTTATTGACTGACTGACTGGGAAAGATGTTGGCCCAAGGATCATGAGATGACAGCTTTATAGAGGCAGCACGCATGATCCTAGCCAGGAGAGCACAGTGAAAGAATCAGAAGGTATGTACCTCTGGTCTTCAGATCACACTTTGTAGAGCTACTCTAAATTTGAACTAAGGTGTTCAGACTTGTCTGGTCACCATACAGGACTGCCCTGCTGTCCACCTTGGGCTCTCTCTTAGACTGAGATCCCAAACTTGGTCTTTAATCCATTTTTCTAGTTCCTGCTTATCAATATCTTACCATTAGACCTGGTGTCTCCTCCTTCTTGGTTGGAAAGAGGAGCAGGAAGGACAGCAGAGATCTCGTTCCAATCTAGACCTCAGAGTCAATGTCAGAGAGAGCAGAGTTGGGGCTGGAGGTTGGCGTGAGGAGCAGTCTGAGGCACAGAATAGCTTCTGGTGACTTGATCTCCAAGGAGTCGAATCTCTTAAGTGTTGTGTGAACAGAACAGGGAAATAGAATAGGCTCAGAACCCAAGCAGGTCACAGTCCCCGAGGATGGATCGCGAAATCAATGTAATCGTCAAGGAGTTGGCTGGGGAGAGGGCAGGTACAAAGGGGACAGGTGACAGAGTTCAGAAGCAAAGAAACTTGACCTTAGATAATCCTATCTAATCCATCCCTCTCCTCTAATTTCCTAGTTGAGATCCTCAAACATTTCCTGGGATATACTAACCCTTTTCCAATCAATCTATATCTACATCTCTGTCTATCTATCCATCCATCTGTCTATCTATGACCCCACATTTTCTACATTGCCGTGATAGAGATCTTTCTACAACACTGAGTTAATCATGTCATTCCCTTAAGCACTGAAATAAACCAGGTATGGTGATACACACCTGCAATCTCAGCTATTCAAGAGACTGAGGCAGGACGGTTGCAAATCTGAGGCTAGCATGGGCAACTTAGAAAGCCAGAAAGCCATTAACTCGTAAAAAAATTAAAGTAAGAAGCCTGGTGATATGGCTCAGTGGTGGGGTGTTTGCCTAGCATGCAAAAGACTGAGTTTAAGCACAGGAAATAAAAATAACCAGTTCAGTGTCTTCTTATGCCCTCAGGATAAGGCCTGAAATTCAAAGGCCTTCAGACCCTTTGCCGCTAGGCTCAGATAGAACTTCAAGTCTAATCTCTCTTCACCCTCGCTTCCTCCACATCCCATTGACACTATAGTACATAATATATCTCTCCAGGACACAGCCGACTTACTTTTGGCAAGCCTAGCTCCAGTGCCATGTCTGCAGTTAAATTTAACTTCACTTGCTCATTTCCCCCTAGGATGAGTTATTGTCTTCCATAATATAGAATTTATTACTAAAAGAGACTTGGGAGACCATCACAGATAGAAAGAGGTTTTGCCTTCACATAACCCTTCCTGCCCTAACTTAGCACAATTGGAAGTAAATGAGATTATAAGTGGTTTAAAAGAAAAAAAAACTGGGCTGGAGAGATAGCTCAGTGGTTAAGGCACTTGCCTCCAGTGCCTAAGGCCCCAGATTCAATTCCCCAGTACCCATATAAGCCAGACCCACAAGGTAGTGGCCCTGGTGCACTCTCTCTCTCTCTCTCTCTCTCTCTCTCTCTCTCTCTCTCTCTCTCTCTCTTTCTCTCTCTCTCTCTCTGCTTGAAAAATGAATAAATAAAATATTTTCAAAAAAAGAAAAAAAACTTAATACCCTTTCTTCTTGAAAACAATAAGCTCTTGGCAGAGCCCAACTATAAGTCCAGGTCGTGTGATTCTCTGAGCAGGGCTCTACTTTCTAAGGTTCCTGCATCCACCAGTTTTCCATGACGGTCCAGCTGGGTGGCTCCTCGCTGGCCTGGACTTGAAACAATGAGATGGTGAGCAGTATTTTCAGTCTTGCAGGAAGGAACCCAAACTTCTAGCTCTAGGGAGAGCCTGTGTACCTCTCCTAGGAAAATGTTTTGATTCCCAAGGACTTTGTGCCAAACTGTGGGTGGCGACAGAGCAGGTGAGTCATCCCAGCCCACACCCGTTCTCTGCTGAAGGGCCCCAGCATCTGTCTATCTTGAGTAATATGGGGAATGGGTGCTCTGAGCCAACTTGGGTCCCAGGGAGGGAGGGGTGCCATTATGGCCAAGGCCTGCCTCACTCCCTGGTGATGAAAGCCAGAGGAGTGATGGCCTTTACTACCTGGATAAACATTAAAAAATGGTAACTCAGAGCCAGGCATGGTGGCGCACGACTTTAATCTCAGCGCTTGGGAGGCAGAGGTAGGAAGATCGCTGTGAGTTTGAAGCCACCCTGAAACTACACAGTGAATTCCAGGTCAGCCTGGGCTAGAGTGAGACCCTACCTCAAGAAAAAAAAAAGAAAGAAATAGGTGAAGGCGAAATAATGGTCTGTGGATAGAGAAGACACCACCAGGAAAGGACTTACCCCCAAGAGAATATACAGACTATAAACGGAATCAAATGTTAGGCAAATGCAGAAACTCACATGTGAGTTGAAACAGCACATTTGGCATGCCCCAAACCCAGAGGCACAGGCAATGACTCAAGGATCTGGCTCTAAATAGTACAAAATGAAGACAAATACTGCTACAGCAGGCTTGATTCTGAATGAGACATGTGTTGGGATGAGCCCTGGAAAAGACCCCACCTTGAAAAACCAGAAAGTGAAAAGAAAAAAAGTTCTGGTGAAGTCTCAGTTCTCTCATGGGCAATTTTTCCTACATAACAGACTGCTGAGGGATTCAATGAAACGATGGACATGAAGCATCTACCATGGTGTCATGAACACAGTCCTACCGATCCTTCTCCAGGACAAGGGTTAGGATGAGACACAATAAAAATGAAAGGCTATTGGACCCTCTAGGAAAGAAGAGGTAAATAAGGATTTGGAGAGTGATGGTGGAGGGAAAGAGGAACTATGGGGGAAATGATCCAGTGATTTTTAGCTTTTGCTACAACAGGCCATTTTAGGGGTGTTGATAAAACTCCCCACCAAATTGGTGCTTGGCTCATCCCTGAAGAACACTGTGTTCCTCCAGCAGCACCAGCAATGCAATTAACAGAACTAAGCTGGTGGGCGGAACAATGAGTAGGAGTTGAGCAGGGAAGAGAGGCAGCACCCTGGGTCCGTGCCCAGATTGTGGGGGTATTAGGAATCAGGGGGTGGGGAAAGATGGCTTCAGACGGAGACATTTCAAAAGCCCTTGACTAGGAAAATCAGCAGAATTCCAAAATGATTTTTCAGGCCCCCAATATATGTTCTTTTATCCTGAAGATGCTGTCCTATTATTAACCAGGGCAGACACTAACAGGCCTGGGACTCAACTCTGCAGAGAAGCCAGGCCTGTCCCTGCACCTGACCCTCTGCAAGTCCCATGAAGACAACAAAAGCTCTTCAGTCAGCCCTACCACCTAATGCTGTCTATGTTTGCACCTTCATGCTTTCATTCTGCAAACATTGTCAGGAAATCTACCATGAAAATTCTGGAGAGATCAATGTTAGCTTAGTTGTTCAGACCTCCCTCCCTGGATTCTTTCACTAGTCAATTTCTGTATCAGAGAAAAGTGACTTTGTGGAAAGATGCAATGAATTAATAAACATACTTGGCACAGAGTAAATGTCCAAGGAACATATATTCAAAGATTACACATTATGCTAGATGTGATGGTTAGGTTTTGTTGTCAATTTGATCTTTTTAATTATCTTGGGTGGGTCTCTACAGGAAGGCAGTCCTCTCAGTAGGGGGGCAGGATGTAAGGAAGCTCAGGGGAGCTAGAAATAAATATCGTTCCTAAGAGGGCAGTGCAGGAAGGAAATTCCAGAGACTAGGGAAGCCATTAAATCTGGGATGGGGTTGCAAGACCTTGCCCTAAGGCTATATTAAGGTGAA
Organism: Zapus hudsonius; assembly: GCA_004024765.1. Classification (NCBI taxonomy): domain Eukaryota; kingdom Metazoa; phylum Chordata; class Mammalia; order Rodentia; family Dipodidae; genus Zapus; species Zapus hudsonius. The sequence continues at coordinate 27,869 of PVHP010016178.1, read as the reverse complement.
AGGAAATTTTTCTTCCTCAGCCTTCTGCCTATTTTGTTGTATGTGTGGTACTGGTGATGGGTTTCTCTCTCTGCTTGGACCTGTGAAAGGGGTGGGGGGGTGCAGCCTCTTTCACTATTACTGAAGTTCCCCTAGATCTATAGCTTCAATAAATCCTTCCCCCCATAAACTCTGCCTGGTTTAGAGATTCATCTGACTGATTATGATACTAGATATCTGTCAATTGCCTCTCAATGTAAATGTAAGGAAAGTGAGGACAGAGGCTTTACTGGCCCAACTCCTTTCCTGAATTCCTTGACTCAATGTTCCAGCTCTAGTATGATGACTCTCCAATAGCCTATCTTCGCTTCAGAAATAGAAGTGGTAAGATCCCCTTTCACTAGTCCCAGATGTGTCCCTGCACCTGACTCAAATTACCTAATTTAAATGTGTCATCTGTTTTCTGCTAAAGGGTTCATGCAAGTGTAGCTGAGAACAGATCTGGGTAAGGAGAACTATTTGCCTCATCTCTAGCACTACCCTCTCTGACCCTGGGCTGGTTTCCTTTTCCAGGCCTCAATTTCCTGGCCTATAAGATGAGTTGAACCACACAACTTTTTAAAAACTTTTCAAACTTATATATTTATTTACTTGGGGGGGGCAGATAAAGAGAATGGGCAAGCCAGAGCCTCCAGCCAGTGCAAACCAACTCCAGAGACGTGTCACCTTGTACATCTGGCTTTATGTGGGTACTGGGGAATCAAACCTGTGTTCCTGGGCTTTGCAGGCAAGTGCTTTAACCACTTTGCCACCCTCCAGCCACTATACAGCTTTTTTTGTGATATAATTCCCTGCCTTTAGTGGGTTTTCTGTGAGGTTCCGCCAAGGAAAGGAGTGTGTACAAAGGAATAGCACTACCTAATGAAGACAGGGCAGGCAGGTTGGCCAAACAGCAGTTCCCACTCTCCACCCCAATGGGTTCATTCTTACCCAACTCCTTTCCTTTTCTTCTCCGACTTCCGGGGTATCACATGCCTAAATAAACTCCACTCCAAAGGAACAGTCAAGAAACCCCAGAAAAGGCTGGAGAGATGGCTAAGTGGTTGGAGGCACTTGCTTAAAAAGCCCCAGGTTCAAATCCCCCAATATCCACGTAAAGCCAGATGCACAGGGTGGTGAATGCTCCTGGAGTTTGTTTGCAGGAGTGGCAGGATGCTCTGGCGCATCCACTTCCCCCATACACTCCCCCTCTCTCTTTCTCTCTCTGCTTGCAAATAAATAAAAATATTTTTTTTAAAAAGAAACCCCAGGAAATGAAAAGTCAATGCTCTTTCCTTTCAGTTATCCAACTGACCACACTAGCCCCACCCCAAGTTCTAGCATAGCCAAGGGTTCAAGCAGGGAGACCCGGGAAGTCCTGGGGAGACCCCCTTGGGCAAACTAACCTTATCCTACATCCTGTTGGAAGACAAGAAGAGCCCCTTTTGGAGATGTCTGTCCCTGGACATCTTTCAAATAGAAGCTAATAATGTTTTCTGGTGTTTTTTTATTTTATTTTATTATTATTCTCTGTATGCGCTGGTGATGGAATCCAGGGCTTCATTCGAGCTAAATAGGTGCTCTACACTGAGTACACCCCTAGTCCAAGAATCACGACCTCTTGGGGAAATACTAAGAATCTCTTTCTCTTAAGTCCTCCCAGCTCCTAAAATGAGTGATTCTGGGAGAACCCCAGCAGACCCAAGGACACCAGTGCGATCTAAATTATTCTGTCGCCCATGGCTGGAATTCTCATCGGCTTCACCCAGAAAGGGGGTCCCACCTTCCCTCCCCCTCGAGTGGGAGAAGTGGACTGGGCCGGGCAGGACTTGGGTTTTCAATGACAGGACGGGAGAAGAGGGCAGTTCGGAGGTCAAGTTGGCGGGATCACCTCTTAAAATCCTCACTTCCTGTTTCACCTGGGGGCTGGCCTCAGGTGCAAGGACCCCTCTAAAAACTGGATGCACCAAACGTCTGCAGTTCTTTCCAAGTCCTCGGTCCACAGACCTCCGAGGTAGGGCTGAATAAGAAGAAACCAGGAAGGACCCCTGGGACCGAGGATGAGCACCCTGAGCCGGCACCGCCCGCCGTGGCCCCCGCGCCCACCTGCGGTTCAGCTAGAAGAAGCGAAGCGGAGACCACCGAGCGCCGCTGCGCGCTTGTGCGCTTGTGCGCCTGCGCGGAGCGCCGCGCGCCTCGGCCGCTAGAGGGCGGGGTCGAGCACGGCGGCCGTGCGCATGCGCGGAGAGGAAGTGCCTTCCTGCTACCTGGGCTCTGGGAACGCCTGGTTCGGTGCGGGCTGCGGTGGGTCCGCGGGTGATGATGACTTCTTAGCTCAGAGACCCATTTGCACAAAGGAGCCAGACTAGAGAACGAGGCCAAGTTCAGCCAGGTGCCTTCCCGTCCTGCAGGACTCTGGTCCAGAGCCTGCCTCGCACCTACCAAATGGGGAAAAAATCTGCTAGCTATGCATCTGACAGAGAATCAATATCCAGGATATACAAAGAACTCAACAAAACTAAATTTAAAAAAAAAAATCAAACAACCCAATCAAAAAAAATGGGCTACAGAACTTAATAGTTCTCAAAAGAAGAAATGCAGATGGCTTATAAACATCTAAAAACACTTTCTACCTCCTTTGGCCATCCGGGAAATGCAAATTAAAACTACTCTGAGAGTCCATCTCAATCCTGTCAGAATGGCTGCCATCAAGGAAACAAGTGACAATAAGTGCTGGCGAGGATGTGGAAAATAGAAACCCTTTTACACTGTTGGTGGGAATGTAAACTGGTACAGCCATTGTAGAAAGCAGTGTGGAGACCCCGAGACAGCTGAAAATAGATTTACCATATGACCCAGCTGTGTACCTCTCCTTGGCATATATCCTCTCTAAGGAGGGGAGATGACTGGGAAAGGCTGAAGCCTGTAGAGTGCAATGTTTTTCCTCCTAGGAGAGCAGAGCTAGCCCTCCTCCCTCCTTATCCTGGCACACTCACTCCTGCCTGGGTGCTTGATGAGAAGACTGGACAGTGGCCTCCTGTAGCCTCCAGAATAGCGTGGTCTCATCTTCACAGGCTCTGCTGTTAACTATCTCCACAAGATTGACTGCCCCAAGACATCACAAGGATCCAAAGAAGGGGCACAGGTTGAGGTCACCTTAATGTCTGCAAGGGCCCAAGGCCCAACAGAGGCTGCCATCCAGGGCCAGGCTCATGAGGTGGGCTTCTCCTTCCACCTTCCTGTGGGGCTGCATCAGCTGGTTCCCAGTTCTTAGAAGTGGGGCAGAGTCTGGGGAGGACATATCCCAGTGCCCCTCACCCATCAGGTGCAGGCAGGAGGCTCCTGGGTGTCAACTTGTAGCCTCAGTAGTCAGCCCCTGTGTTTCTTCATGCCCTCTGTCTGCCCTGGAACTAGCAGCAGCCCCAAGCCTAGATTTTTATTTTTTAATATTTATTTATTTTGTAATTTATAAATAATTTATTTGCAAGCAGAGAGAGAGAGAATGAATAAATATGGGTGTGCCAGGGCCTTCTACAAACACATGTGCCACTTTGTGCATCTGGCTTTATGTGGGTACTGGGCAATTGAACCCCGGGCCAGCAGGCTTTGCAAGCAAGCACCTTTAACTGCTGAGCCATCTTCTCCAGTCATCCTTGGACTTTTATTTAAGTCTTGGTTTTCCCACTCTGATTGCCCTCCCCTCCCCCTCATCACTACCACACATAGGGCACACCTCCCTGTGAGTGTAAACCCTTGGTTCTTCCCCAGAATCCATCTCCCAAATATCTGACCTGACACACCTGCCCAACCCTCAAAGTGTAGCTCCAATTCCACTCTATCTCCAAGCTTGGTAACTTCTGGTAGTCTCTGAAGAGTCTTCATGTTGTGTACATAGACTCTTCTCAGCAGAGGTATTGTTCAAGTTTAACAATTTGTGAATTGACCTTTTGGTTTGGTTTGTCATGTGTTAACCTGAATGAACTTGGCTGGACTCCCAGGATTTTTCTGGAGATGGAGTTTCCTCATATTGAATTTGGATTTAGGTATAATAAATAGACTTGCCCGTTACTTTATAAGATCATAGAGAAGATCAAATGTGTAATGAAGACTGATTTTTTTCAGTATTTTCTCAATACATTTTTGAGTAAAAAATGATTTTAAATGTTTTGTTACTAACAATATTCAAAGTACTGACTGACCATTCAAAAGTCAAGCAAGCCAGGTGTGGTGGTGTATGCCTTTAATCTCAGCCCTCAGGAGGCCAATTTAGGAGGGTTGAGGTGAGTTTGAGGCCAGCCTGGAGCTACAGAGTGAATTCCAGGTCAGCCTGGGCTAGAGTGAGACCCTACCTCGAAAAACCAACAGCAACAACAAAAATCAAGCAAGCCTTTACCAGTTTGTGAAGAAGGGGGAAAGGCAGGGGGTCCAAAAGTCAGTGTCACCTAATATAGCCCTGTCATGGTCTGATCCAGGTGTCCCCCACAAATGAATGTGTTCTCAGTGACCCTCAGTTGATGGCAGTTCAGGAATTAGAACCTCACTAGAGCTGTGTTGTTGGGGGCAGGCTTATGGGGGTTATAAGCCAGCTCCCCCTTGCCAGTGTTTGGCACACCTTCCTGCTGCTGTTTGCAGTGCTGTGGCAGAGGTGATGTCCAGCCCTCTGCTCATGCCATCGTTTTCCCTGCCAGGATGGAGTCTCCCCTCGAGTCCATAAGCCAAATAAACCCATTCCTCCACAAGCCACTTTTGTTTGGGTTCTTTTGGCGCAGCAACTAGAATGCTGACTGCAGCAAGCCCTGATCATTAGCATGACTCTGAGAGGAAGTGGAATATTAGGAGGGATTGTGACCCTCCTACTGACACATGTCAGCATCCCAGATACTCTGACTTCTCCTCAGTAAACTCTGACTCACAGTCGTAATAACTGACATTTACTGTCTGTGACAGTGTCCTATGTCGAGCATGTTGCATATACCAAGCCATTTAATCCTCACAGTATCTCCATGTTAGGAGCAAGGAGACTGAAACAGGGTTTAGTCATTCGCCTAGGGCCACCTAGTAGCAAGCGAGGAAATCCAGGCTCCATCCCAAACAATCTGACTAGTCTGTGGTCTGAACCTTGGCTGGCCGGCTTCCTCCCTCTAGGGTTGTTGTGAGGATTAATGAGGGAATGCACATGCAGGCTCAGCAGAGTGCCTGATACACAGCTGGTATGATTAGCTCACTGTTAGGTGAAGTGTCATAATGCCTAGAGCACCGAAGACCAGTGGGCACAAAAGACATGCTCTGGAAATGGGTTTCTTTCTTTCTTTCTGCATGTGCGTGTGTGCAGTAGGTACAGTGTGATGTGTGCACGTGTATTTGCTGGTACAGCGACCATGCACATGCCTGCAGAGGTCAGAGGAGAATGTCGGGTGTCCTCCTCCATCACCCATCCATCCGCCTGTTGTTCCTTGAGACAGAGTCTCTTACTGATTTCGGACCATGCTGTTTGTGCAAGCTCCAGTCTGCTCCCCACAGGGCTGGGGTTACAGATGTGTGAAGCCGTGTCCAGCGATTTTACATGGGTCCTGGAAATCGAACTTGAGCAGTCTCAGGCCCCATCAGTCCCTCGAGCTTACATGGGAAGTGCTCTTAACCACTGAGCCATCTCTCTTCCTTTTGTTAATGGTAGTCAGCGTTTTGAATCACACAGACTGTGGGAAAACAGAACACATTCTGTAGTGCCAGCAGGTGCAGAAATGGCTCCTTTAGGACATGGTCGTTAGGCTGAGATGTGGGCACAGCTTGTTGAACGTGCCTTCCCTACACACCGTGTCATATCAGTAGTCTCCGTTTGTTTTTCTAACGCCTTGTTTTTATTGCCTTTGAGGCCATTTGGAGTGCAATTAAGGTTTGAGTTGGGAAAAGTCTGAGCTGTGTGTTACTGAAGGGGAATTGGCATGAAATGCCACCAATCATAAGTTTTTGATCTCGGTTCACTGAGCTGTGACATTCTTACCAAGCCAGGGACTGGCAAGATGTCCTTCCCTGGATGCCTCATTCTGGGTCTCGACCCAGAGTGGGCCATCCAAGCCCCCCACCACCACACATACATTTGTCCATACACTTCCCTCACCCATTCACCCCACCAGGGACCTCTACACATAACACAAACCTAAAAGTCAGGACAGACATACTAATGGGAGTCTGGAATCCCAGTGATCAGGAGACTAAAGCAGGAGGAGTGTGAGTTCAAAGCCTGTTTGGCATACATAGAGTTTCAGGCCAGCCTGGGCAACATTAGAGGCCTTGTCTCAAAAACAAGAACAAAAAGCAACTACACATGCAGACACAGAAAGAAAGAGTTACCTGCTATAAATAGTTTCTATGTGTCGGCATGGTGCTAGGTACGTGGGCATTTTGGGGATACACACACGTTACATACATGTTTTGGCCCCTCATACATATAATCACATGTGATATTCACATGACATGTACTCATGCCTTTACAGATGCTCATTCCCACCCCACATATTATCTGGCTATGGTTATTTTATTTATTTATTTTGGTTTTTCCAAAGTAGGGTCTCACTCTAGCCCAGGCTGACCTGGAACTCACTTTATAGTCCCAGGCTGACCTCGGACTCACAGAGATCTTCCTACCCAAGTGCTAAGATTAAAGGCATGCACCACCACACCCGGCTATTTTTTATATATATTTTTACTCATTTATTTGCTAGAGAGAGACAGACAGAGTAGTATGGGCATGCCAGGGCCTCTTGCTGCTGCAGACAAACTCCAGACGCATGAGCTACTTTATGCATCTGACTTTATGTGAGTAATGGAGAATTGAACCCAGACCAGCAGGCTTTGCAAGTAAGCACCTTTACTGCTAAGCCATCTTCCTAGCCCCTGATTACGTTTAGAATGGTTTCCAGCTTTGCTTTTCCCACTTTCTGTTTCTTTTTTAATCCCCATAATGTCAAACCTAAGGATTGTAGGGTATAAAACCAGGAAACAGCACTACTCTGAAACCTGCTTCCTTCTTCCAAGGAAAAGCTGTGCGTTTCTTCTTAAGAGGTAAAGGAGGGCAGGATGGGTGAACAACTGTGGCCTGGGCAGGTCAGGGTTCTCAGTTGTTCAAAGATTGTGGTTCCTCCTGCTCAGAGCTTTTCGTTGGAAGAAGGAAAGCAAAGAGGTTCGTTTTGAGGAGATATATATGTAATCTCAAAGTAGTACTGTTTCCTTGTCAGCATTTATAAATTTCCAAGCTATCCTCAAGAGATTTGAAAATGAGGGCAGGAGAGATGGCTCAGCAGCTAAGTACGCTTCTTGCATAAGCATAAAGGCCTGAGGGAGCCTGAGACCACCTGGCCACTTAGATCTGTAACCCTAGTTCTGAGGGGAAAAAGAGGCCAGAGAATCACTAGAGATTCTAAATGACAAACTCTGGATTCTGTCACGTGAAAAAAATATGCAGGTGAGTAATGGGAGGGGGACACCCAACATGAGCTCATGGGGCCACAGGTGCCTGCATGGGACACTGCACCAACACACATATGTGCATATACCACACAAATCACACCACACATACTAAACACAGAGAGAGGTGGGGGGAGAGCTCAGTGGTTAAAAGCATTTGTTTGCAAAGCCTGACAACCTGGGTTCAATTCCCCGGTACCTATGTAACGCCAGATGCACAAAGTAGCCAATGTGTCTGGAGTTCAGTTGCAGCAGCACTAGGGCCTGGTGTACCCATTCCAATTCTCTCTCTCTCTCTCTCTCTCTCTCTCTCTCTCTCTCTCTCTCTCTCTCTCTCTCTCCTTGTAAGTAAATAAATATATTTTTTAAAAAGAGAAGAAGGGCTGAAGAGATGGTACAGTGGTTAAGGTGCTTGCCTGCAAAGCCTAATGACCCAAGTTCAATCCCCTAGTACCCACATAAAAGCCAGATGCACAAAGTGGCACATGCATCTGAAGTTTCTTTGCAGTGGCTAGAGGTCCTGGCATGCCCATTCTTTCTATCTGTCTCTCTTCTATCTCTCTCTGCTTGCAAATATATATGAAAAGGCTGGGTATGGTGGTGCACACTTTAATCCCAGCACTTGGGAGGCAGAGGTAGGAGGCCAGCAGTTTGGGACTGCAGAGTGAGTTCCAGGTCAGCCTGGGCTAGAATGAAACCTTGCCTCAAAGAGAGAAAGGGGGAGGGAGAGGGAAGAAAAGAAATGTGGAAATGAGCACTCTCCTAGATAGAAGGAAGCTAAGGGCTGGGGAGCTGTATCAGTGGAGAGTGTTTGCCCAGAGAACCCACGTAAAGCCAGAAGCTGTAGCTTGAGCATCTGTAATCCCAGAGCACCTGTGGCAAGCAGGGAGCCGAGACAGGAACATCCCCTGGGAGCAGCTAACCTGGTGAACACAGGTGGAGGGTGAGGACCAATGCCCAAGGTGGTCCTCTGACCACCACAGAAGCATTCCCACACATGAACACACACAAAGGAAGCTAAGAGATTCCCCCGCCGGAGACAATGAGGAAAGACAAGGTGTTAAAGAGAGATTGGAACTTTATTGAGACGTTCTCCCTGATGAAATCAGAACAGAAAGAACACTGGACAGGTCAGCCACTGTTCTGGCACGGACACTCACAGATGCTCCACTCAGAAAACCTCTGGATCCCATGCTTCCCCCAGTTCCCAGCCCCCTCCTCCCAAGGAGTAAGAAACCTGCTCGAATCCATCTCCACAGAGCTGGGCAGAGAAATAACACTTGTGCAGATTCAACAACAAGCCTGTGGGCAGTGGAGAGTGTGAAATGAGGAACAGAATAAAGAAAAGAACAAGAGATGGAGAGACGAATATCCAAAAGAAGGAGTCACACTGATAGGTAGTTACCCCCCACCACACACACACACAAAATACAAATATTATTGCGTTAACTTATTGGCCTCATTCCACTCATGTTCCCCCAAGCAATGCAGATGTTGACAGCTAGGATAGGGGCCCTACAGTTTTCAATTTTTTTTATTTCCCTGACTGCATTTGAGAAAAAGAAAAAAACAAAAACAAAAACAAAACACAGACATGCCAAAAGCAGCCCACAGGCCTGGGGAGCTGGAAGGGGAAAGGTGAGAGGGACAGTCTTCCCCCAGTAAGACAAGGGATTTGGGATTGTGTGTGTACTTTAATGAGAAGAAAAGTCCAAGACAGGCTGCAATTCGTCTGCCCTGGCCACAGGCTCCATGGATGACCCTCGTGGAAGGAACTCGCTCCTTGGAAACAGTGTCCTGGCAGCTTTCGAGCCTCTGGCTCTCCCGTGGGAGGGCCGGGCCCTCCACAGAGCCCAGAGCAGCAGCCTCCTTTACAGCAGGAGCCAGACTGCTAAGAATTAGGAGAAACATGAACTCCTAAACTACAGTTCTCCATGCATCCCCCCCCCCAATGTTTGCCAGGCTGCTTACACTACCTGATCCTCAGGAGGGACTAGGGCTCAGCCTTTCTCTCCACTTTTCTTCTGGTCCAGATGACTTTCTGGTGCTGGAGGATCATGACCCATGCCTCATGGTCCAGGCCCAAGAGGAGCAAACAGCTATACTGCAAGGAAGCCCTTAAGACAGTGCTGGCTGTCCCCTGGATGGTCACAGACGTCACCTTGTCTGCTCCATCAAAAGGCTGCTTATTCCCCAGGCTTCCTGCTCCCATGTCCTCCATGGTCACAGTGTATTTTAGCGATAAAATGCATGAGACCTTTCTCCATGCCTCCAGTCTGTTACCTCCTAATCTCTCTCTTGGATGGTGGACACACAAATGCACACTCACTGGTGTCTGAAGGCACCGAATGTCCTATGGATATCCTGTCAGCAGATACCCATACATCAAGTGCAGGGTAGAGGCTGAACCTCTGGCTTCCGTTGGCACCATTGCCAAGTGGACATGCTGGTTCTGATCCTAAGGAATTTCTCTGAGTGGGACGTGTTGGTGCATCAGGGAATGGAGAAGAAAGGAAAGGGAACACCGTGGTAATGGGAACCGGAAGGGACACCTCTGGCAAGAACTCCCACAGAGAACTTGTGGGAAAAGCCGCCTCCTCTTCTATTTGGGAGAGGCTGACTTCCAGAGAAGCCCCCAAGGACAAGGACCAAAGGTCTCTGTTGTCCTCTCTGAAGCCCAACACCCTTGTGATCTGAGTTTTCCAAGACATGCAATAGACAAAGACACACTGCAAACCAATTAACCCCCTGAGCCCTTCAAGTACCTTCACTTAAGTCATCTCCAAGAGGGAAATTACCTGACTACATTGCCTGCTCGCCTTTCTCTTGGGGCCAGTGAAGTATCCAACCTCCCCAGTGAGGACAACACTTGGGGAGGTAGATCCCCATCCTAACTTGGGAACTCTGGTCTTTCTTAATGTTCTAACCACTGTCGCACTCCTTGGGGAAATATGAAAGAGGTTCTAGGGTCGGGTTCAAAACCCAGGCAGATTCAGACCCAATAGACTGTCCAATGTTGAAAGCCAACCCGAGCTTGGGTGAGAGCCAGGGAGGGCTGGGAAAGGAAGAGGGCGGGAGAAGGAGTCAGCACAAACCTAAGAACCTTCTAGCACTGGGCCTCACCATCTGCCCAGCTTACAGGGAAAGGGGGAATTTCAGCTGCATTTCGTTCCCTTGACCCTCACTGATTTAGGATACACTAGAATTGAGCTGCTCTCTAGCCCTCCAAGACAGGACCAGGAGAAGCAAGGGGACTTGCCTCAGCCAGGCCTCCTAACTGAAGCAACGGAGGCCAGCACACTGTCGTTCACAGTTTCCACTCTCCTCCCTGGGCCCACGCACCTTCCCTGCTTCTCCCGCCTCAACCAACTCCCAAATCTGCAATGCGCACCAATTCTCACCAGTGTGGCTCAAAGGGTTAATAAACCAGGACTTCTCAGACAGTTAGGACACAAGCTTATTCAACAGGGACCCAAGAATGGCTACATGCAACCTAGTGCTTTTTGTAGCGATTCTTTGGGGTCTCACCACACCCTGTTTTGTCACAGTTGGGAGCACCTGGATTCTTCCCCAGCCCAAGGCTTCCCAGCAGGCTGGGGAGCTCCTGGGTGATGGCCCGCTCGATCTTCTCCAGGAAGCAGCCCCCCATGTAAGAGCACTGCTGAGAGAGGAGTTTGAAATTAGAAATGGGGTTGATGCCAAAGAAGTCCTTGTAGGCCTCTCGGTTGGGGAGGTCAAACTTGCTGACATTGGTCTTTGCCAGGATGGTCTTGAAAATGTAGAATTTATCAGGATCTTCCACAATGTCCTTAAAGACCAGTTCTCCATCACTAAAGAAGGTCATTTTGTCCTTGTAAGTCTGCAGATAGCGGTCAACCAGGAGGGCGTGGATGCGGACCCGGATGGCATGCTGGCGAATAAACGCGATCTTGTTCTCTAACCTGTTCTCAATCACCTGGTTCAGGTCTTCCAAGAGGGAGATCTCTTCTTTGAGGAACAGTTCCCGGTGGGTGTCAGGCTTATAATCTTGTGGCCAGAAGGAGCTGACATAAACCCGTGGGGGCTCCGTGACATTGATGAGAGGGGCCAGGCTCCAGAAGAGAGCCCCGTACACCCGCATGAGCATCTGCGTGGCCAGGTTGTCTGCTTTGTTCAAGATGATCCTTATCTGGGACTCACGTCCCTTCAGCTGTCGGAAGAGCATCTCCAGCTCCAGACCCACATCCAGCTTGGTGGGGTCAAAAACAACAAAGATGAGGTCGGCTCTGTCAATGAACCACTGGCACACGTCGTTGAAGGGGTAGCCTTGGGGAGACAGGAGTGAGAAGTCAAAATTGGGCCCAGTCCACACAAAGCCCTTGGCACCTCCCTCCAGAACCAAACCACTGTGTGGATTGAAAGACCTCTCGGCACTGGGAGTTTCCTGGGTTTCTAAACACTACTGAAGAAGTGAACTTCACGGTGCCTGCTTTGTCAGCCTTCAACAGAACAGTCTCTAGGAAAGCAAAACACTTGTTCAAAGCAGAGCGCTCCTTTAATCCCAGCACTCAGGAGGCTGAGGTAAAATGACCAATTACCCAGAACTACTCTGAAGGCCAGTCTGGACCACATGGTGAAACCCTATTTCAAAACCAAACAAAATAACAATAAAAAAGTGTATGTTTGAGGCCAGGTGTGGTGGCACACGCCTTTAATCCCAGTACTCAGAAGGCAGAGGTAGGAGGATCACTGTGTGGTAGAGGCTACCCTGAAACTACATAGGGAATTCCAGGTCAGCCTAGGCTAGAGAAAAACCCTACCTTGAAAAAAAAACCAAATTTAGGGAAATAATAAGATTAATTCACCATTATAATTATGACTGATGATATTATTAATAAAACAGGGTCTAGTTATAACCCAAATGTGAGCTATACCATAAACTTTTTTGTCTTGTGGTCACGTATTCCTATGATTGCCCTGTTGAGGACATATCGATGCTGATAGTCTTGCGTCACGGCAGTATTCAGTGGCCTAAGCCATAGCCTCATGCTTATCCAATATGGCATTCCCCTGCAACCCCCTCCAAAGACACACAGAGTTCTGGGAAACCTGACAAAGGCTGAGGACGAAGCAGACCCAACAAAGCAAAAAACTTGGAATAAGAAGAGATGACAGCCAGGTTCAAATATGAAGCAAGCCCAAGAGCTCAAGGTCAGCCAGATTTTAAATCTATCTGATTAGAATCCAATTAGTACAGGCTCTTCATTACTCAGGACAGACTCATAGATTGGGCCTCTGAGAGCCCTTACCAAGAAGACTAGCTCCATCTCCAAAGGGACTCAGTCCTTGTGGGAAGACAGGAGGACAAAACACTCCAAAGCCCAGGTGGAGCCACAGTGACACTTAGGATGGGTGGGGGTACGGCATGCCACACTCCCACCGTTGATGACATCACGGGTGCCACACTACCTCTTTCCTGCTGCTTGCGGTTCTCAATGATGCCTGGGGTGTCCACAAAAGTGACCCGCTCTAGAAGTTTGTGGGGAACCTCGATGCCAATCAGCTTCTCCAGAAAATTTTGACCAAATTTTTCCAAGGGTGAGAAGGACCGGGAACTGTCTGCAGCCATGACAATGCCCTCAATGGTTTTCAGCTTGGGCCCATGCATGAGGACGGTGAACTCCGAGGTGGTGGGCTCAGCACCTGCAAGCATGGGTGATATGTGGAAAAATCAAAACATCACTATGAGACAGACAGATCATGACAGCCAAAGAATATGGACAAGCAAGGTAAGGAAAGTGTCCGCTACAAGGACATGTTTGCTAAGTTTCTGTCCTTTTTTTTTCTTTTTGTTTGTTTTTGTTTTTGTCTCACACTAGCCCAGGCTTAGCCTCCTGAGTACTGGTATTAAAGGCATAAGTCACCACCACGCCAAGCCTTTTCTTTAAAAAATAAAATATTTTGTCTTAACCACTTAGCCATCTGGGGAGATGGCTAAGTGGTTAAGGCACTTGCCTACAAAGCCTAAGGACCCAGGTTCAACTCCCCAGTACCCATATAAAGCCAGATGCACAAGGTGATGCATGTGTCTGGAGTTTGTTTGCCATGGCTAAAGGCCCTGGCATACCCATTCTCTCTCTCTCTCTCTCTCTCTCTCTCTCTCTCTCTCTCTCCACATATATATATATATATTATATAAATATAATATATATATCTGCCTCTTTCTCTCTCTCTCTTTCTGTCTCTCTCTCCCTCCCTCCCTTTCTCAAATAAATAAATAAATAAAACTTTAAAATATTCACTTGACACAGAGTATGGGTGTGTCAGGGCTGGTTACCACTGCAAATGCACTACAGACATATGCACCACTTTGTGCTTGGGATCACACGGGTGCTGAGGAATTGAACCTGGGGTGGCGAGCTTTGCAAGCAAGTGCCTTTAACCCTTTATTGTCTTTCAGATTGTGATAAAATAACAATATAAAATATATGACATATAATACACAGTGGCATTAAGTATATTCATATTATTATGCAACCATTTCTAGAATTTTATCTTCCCAAACTGAAACATTGATCCATTAAACAGTAATTTCCCATTCCCCAGCTCTGTCTCTTGGAATTTTCCTCCTGTGGCACCTCCTAGGAGTGTAGTTACACAATATTGATCCTTGTATGGCTGGCTTGTTTTACTTAGCATATTGTTTTCAAGGTGTTGTCCATGGAGTGTCATGGGTGTGGCCAATGCGTTCTGACAGCGGTATCATTCCTTTAAAAGGCCAAGGGACATTCCATTGTGTGGACAGACCATATTCTGGTTACTCATTCATTCATCAGTGAGCATTTCAATTGTTTCAGCTTTGGGGCTATTGTGACTAATGTTGCTATGAACATAGCTACTGGTTTCTTACATGTAATTTTCATTCATATATTGAAAACATACAGATGTTTTCTCCATCACACTTTCACATTTGACATTCAGATATTAACACACACACACACACACACACACACACACACACACACACACACACAATCTCTTGCCTGTATAAAGCTGGTAGCGAGTATTTTCCAACCCAAGGAGGTAGTTAATCATGGTGGATTTGCCAACGCTCCAGGGTCCCAGGAACAGCACCATTGGTTTGGAAGTAATCTCCCCATCTGTGAGCAAACGGGAATTAGAACTACAAGTGAATGAACAGTGATTTTTACTGTAGGTGTAGCTCTGTTCTCCCAAGCACTCTGCATTTCTCACTGCATGATTCCATGTGGATCAAACAGTGTGCAGCAGTCAGTGGCACTGTTTGACCTACAAGGACCTCACTCAAAAGATGCCAGAGTCATTGTTTTGACCTTATCCAGGTCCTTGGCATGTCTGCCTGCACCAGAAGGAGGATCTAAGTGAATTAACACACAGGCTCAGCGCTCACTGGGTGCATTCTCCTGGCCAATTCTGGAGAAGTTCTCATAAACAGGGAAAACAGAGCTTCCCCATGAAGAGAAGCCAAATATTGCCACCTGGATCAGTAACAGAAAAGAGTGGGCATGAAAGAACCATATATAATGCTGGAGCATTTGGGCGCAGGCCCTGCCTGTCCTTACTCTGCAGCTGTCCTTTTCTGGCCACTGTGGCTCTCAATCCCCACCTCGGACTCAGTCAGGTCTCAGATATTCCCTTCCAGGTTTCATGACAAATCTTTCAGTGTCAAAGTCGAAACACTGAACCAGGAATCCTTAGATTCTTGAGCTTTGTGGCCAAGGTCCTTCTAGAGACAATGCCAGAGCACACACCCTGCCTGAGTCACTCTGGCAGAGCTCGCCAAGGCTTTCAAACGTAGGGACAGAGGGCTGGAGAGATGGCTCAGCAGTTAAGGCACTTGCCTGTAAAGACTAAAGACCCAAGTTCAATTCCCCAGTACCCACGTAAATCCAGATGCACAAAGTGGAGCATGCATCTGAAGTTTGTTTGCAATGGCTGGAGGCCCTGATGCACTCATTCTCTCTGTCTCTCTTCTCTCTATCTCTCTCAGCTTGCAAATAAATAATTTTTTTTAATTTAAGTAATAAAAATATTTAAGTAATGACAGGGATCTTTGGAGAGATAGCTCAGTGATAAAGCTCTGCCTAGCATATCTGAGGCCCTGGGTTTAATCCATAGTGCCACAAAAATTAATAATTAATTAATTAATTAAAAATAAAACAGGGCCAAGGAGGGGAGAGTGAGAGTGAACATGGATGTGGGTAAGACCCTGTTGCTGAAGACCACACAGGCTTGCTCTGCAGGCTGAGAAATCAAACTGGAGCTGAGCTGGAAACCTCCTCCCTGTTGACCAGCTGACGGAAAGCTGGAAAAAGCTATGGCTGCCTGCAGCCCTATGGGAGAGAGGAGTCATCAATGGTGGTGAAGAGCAGTGGATCTTGCAAGCCTTAAGACTAGCCAGCCATGGGCTGGAGACTTGGCTCAGTGGTTAAGGCACTTGCCTCCAGTGCCTAAGGCCCCAGGTTCAATTCCCCAGGACCCACATAAGCCAGACCCACAAGGTGGTGGCCCTGGTACATGCTCTCTCCTCTCTCTCTCTCTCTCTATATATATATATATATATATGTATATATATATATATCTGTATCTCTCTGCTTGAAAATGAATAAATAAAATATTTATTTAAAAAAAAAGACTGGCCAGCCAGGCCAAATGGTCCAACTGGAGACCTAGTCAAAAGCCTCTGGTGGAGGAGATCATGAGCCCTAGGGGAGTAACACCTGCTGTTGTCTGGCTAAATGCATAAATTATGCCCACCACACTGACTTATAAGCACTTTTTTAAAAAGTGTATACCCATATAATAATGTTACTCTCACTTTTGTCTAGAGAAGCTTCTCTTTTCAGATGGTGGTGACCACTGGGATAACTCAGAAGTCACCATAGTGCTGAGAAGACGTGACAGTGGAGTGTTCAGCACTGGGACATCTCTATCACACTTCCCAAGGTTCAGGGTCTATTGCAGAAGAGGTGGCAGAAAAACTTTAAGAGCCAAAGGAAGGGAAGGACTTCTTACAGCGCAAACTTCCAGACACAAAATGGCCTTGATAGTCATGATTTTGCAGTGCTAGATAATAACCACACATTATGGAAGGTAAAGATGACACTGAAACAAATCAAAGACTAATTGAGAGGAGGAAGAGATATGGGGAGGGTGGGAAGGGAATCATAATGGCGTATTGTCTATAGTTATGGAAGCTATTAATAAAATGTTAAAAAAATAATTTTAAAAATTGTAAAGTAATTGCAGGGAACTGGAGGGAGATAGCTCAGTGGTAGAGCCTTGCCTAGAATGCATGAGGCCCTGGGTTTAATCTCTAGTGCCACAAAAATAAATAAATTATTTTTAAAAAACCAGGGGTAAGGAATGGACAGTGAGAGTGAACGTGGAATGTGGTCTGACTCAGTTAACTTCCAGTCCTCTGTGATCTGAGATAGTCTCTCAACTTTCCTCCAGGATAATTGAGCACCTAAGTCCTCCAGACCTTCGTCTTCCTGAGCCTGGAGATAGTCCTCAAAACTTTGGTAGGCCACCTGTGAGGCTGTTTCTTCCTTTTGAAATTCCTCTTCATTTATTTCTTACAATTTGATTTCCTGCCTTGGCTCAAAGGTCCTAAGTACAAAATAGTGTATAATGTAAATGCCCTCCCACCATCCCTGGGCCACACCAGGAAGTGCAATAAGTAGTCATTTCTAATTTCTTTACTATTCTTTTTTTTTTTGGGGGGGGGTGAGGCTCAGGGAAGGGTTTCACTTTTAGCCCAGGCTGGCCTGGAACTTACTTGGTAGTTCCAAACTGCCCTTGAACTCACAGTGATCCTCTTACCTCTGCCTCCTGAGTGATTAGATTAAAGGTGTGTGTATGTGCCACCATGCCTGGCCTACACCAAGTTTTTTGATGCACTTATTTTCTTTCTGTAAGGTGAAGCAAAATCCTAAAAGATGATGTTGTGCAAATTTTAGACACATAGGACTGTCTGAAAATAACACCATGACCTAGTCACTTCTCTCCTGCCTCTAAATACACGAGAGGCCCCCACCTAGCCTGGGCAGGGTGGATTAGAAGATTAAGAGGGTGTAACTAGGTATGCCTAGTTATAGCCACAGAAATTTCACAAAAGGCTCGCACTGGATGGGCAAGTTCTGTGACCAAAAACAGGACTTCTAGCTGCTGCTGTTCCAACTCTCCACAGCAGGGGGCGTCCCAGGCATATGTGGGAGGTCAGTGATGGGCTTGAGGGACAGGAGGTCATTTAGGAAGGTGGCCAGAGATGAAGGCAGAAGAGCCAGGTCCAGAAAGAGGAGCTACAAGCCAGGAGTGCATGTCTTCCATACAGAGTGCCAATCCTGAGGCACTTGGCAGCCTCTTCCTGGCCATTGCTGCTTTTAGGCTGGAGTTCTCCAGGAGAGCCATGTCGCCTGAGGTGTCAGGGTTGGGAGAAAAGGCAAGTGCAAAGGACAGAAGAAAGCCATTGGGATACTATGTAACCTCACACCAGGGTCTACATGTCCTCTAAGAAGCAAATGAGATCAACTGGTGCTTCAGCTTGTAAGAACAGAATAAAAACTTGTAGAACTGGGTATTGCCTTGGAAAAGAAAGAGTCGCTGTTCTGATGGTAGCTGTGATCAGAGCAACCAGCACTTCCTGGATATTGGGTTCCTGTTCTGAAAGGAGGAATGATATAGGTCTGTCTGAAAATACCCGATTGTGATGGTTAAGTTTTGTTGTCAACTTGACCTGTTTATTTTGTAGTGGGTCTCTGAAGTTGTTTATAGGAAGGCAGCCCTCTCAGTAGGGGGCAGGATGTAAGGAAGCTCAGGAAAGCTAGAAGCAAACTTTCTTTCCTGGGAGGGCAGTGCGGGAAGAAATTCCAGAGACTCAGGGAGTCAACAAGTCTGGGGAAGGGTTGTAAGATCCACCCTAAGGCTATATGAAGGGGGAGAAATTCTTCTCTTTTCCCCATGTGTGTTTGCTGGTGTGTGGTGCTGGTGATGGGTTTTCTTTCTCTGCTTGGAAAAGTGGGGCCAGCCAGCCTCTTTCACCATTATGGAATGTCCCCTGGATCTGTAGCTTCAATTAATCCTTTCCTCCCATAAACTGTGCCTGGTTTGGAGGTTCATCCCAGTGGTGTGTGTCTAACTATGACACCTATATACTCTTTAGTCATTAAAATAATATGAAATAGTCATGTAACTCAGGAAGGGAACTGTGACATCACTTATAATTAAAACAAGGGCCAGGGGAATAGGTCAGTGGTAGAGCACTTGCCTAGGATGCTCAAGGCCCTGAGTTTCATCCCAGAACTAAAAAAAAAAAAAGAAAGAAACAAAGAAACAAAGAAAGGAAGAAAGAAAAGAAACACCACTGTGAAAGCTTTAAGAGATAAGTAAAAATAGCTGGGCATGTAGCTTAGTATGAAGCCCTGGGTTGTATCCTCAGTACCACAAAGATGAATACCACTTTTTAAAAAATGTTAGAGAGGAGCTGTAGAGATTGCTCAGTGGTTAAGGCGCTTGCCTGCAAAGAGACCCAAGTTCAATTCCCCAGTAAATCCAGATGCACCAAGTGGCACATGCATCTAGAGTCTGTTATCAGTGGTTGGAGGCCTTAGTGTGCCCATTCTCTTTGTCTCTCTTCTATTTCTCTCTGCTTGCAAATAAAGTATTTTTTAAAAAGAATGTTAGAGTGGGCTGGGGAGATGGCTTGGCAATGAACAGTTCTTGCACTTAAGCATGAGTGCTTCTCCAGTCTGAGACTGCCAAGTTCAACTCCCCAGAACCTGTGTAAAATAGCTGAGCATGGCCACACACATTTGTAACCCCAGTGTTCACAGGGCAGAGACAGAAGTGGTATAACTAGGGCTGAAGAGATGGCTTAGCGGTTAAAGCATTTGCCTGCAATGAAGAAGGACCCGAGTTCAATTCCCCAGTGCCCATGTAAAGCCAGCTACACTAGAGGGCGCATATGTCTGGAGTTCGTTTACAGTGTGCCCATTCTCTCTCTCTCTCTCTCTCTCTCTCTCTCTCTCTCTCTCTCTCTCTCTCTCTCTCTCTAACAAATAAATGAAATAAAAAATATTTAAAAAAAAAAGAAGTGGTATAACTATGGAGGAACAAGAATTCTCCTATACTATTCTTTTATTTTTTTAAATATGTTTTATCTGTTTATTTGCAAGGACAGAAGAGAAAGAATGGTGCACCAGGGCCTCTTCTGCTGCAAACACACTCCAGATGTATACACTTTGTACATCTGGCTTTATGTGTGTACTGGGGATTTGAACCTGGGCCAAACCTGTGCCAACAGCTTTGCAGCTCCTTTAATGGCTGAGCCATCTCCCCAGTCACTAATTTACTAAATTTACTAATTTTTATTTATTTGTGTGTGTGAGTGTGTGTGTGTGTGTGTGTGTGTGTGTGTGTATGTGTGTGTGTGTGTGTCAGGGTCTCTTTCCTCTGCAAACTCCAGACACAATGCCACTTTACATCTAGCTTCATGTGGGTTCTGGTAATAGAACCTGAGCAAGCAAGCACCTTTAGCTGCTGAGCTGTCTCCCAGTTCCTGTTCTTCTTTAAAAAAAAAAAAAAGCATGTCCTACAAGTCTATTGCATGAAGTATATAGTGATTTCAGTAGTATTGGAAACTTTTTGTTTTGTTTGAGACAGGCTCTTACCCTATAGCTTAGGCTGGCCTTGAACTTGCACTTATTCTTTTACCTCAACTTCCTAAGTGCTGGGGTTACAAGTATGAGCCCAACACCCCACTTTGAAACATGGTGTGCACGTTCACATGGTGTAGTGTATGTGGGTTGTGTATGTACATGTATGTGCCCAGGTAGCACCCATGCACTCACCTGTGGCTGGGTGTTTGTCTGTGAATGACAGGTGCCCCCCTCTATCACGCTTCTACCATGATTATTTAAGCCAGAGTCTCTTACTGATCAGCAAGCCTGCCATTTTATCATGAGCTTTGGCACTTCTTGCTCTCTGCTCTCCTATGTGACTAGGGTTACAGACGTTTATGTGAGATTGAATATGAGCCATGACTCAGGCCTCCCCGGGCCCTCATGCTTTCACAGGAATTGCTCTTCCCTACTGAGCCACTTCTGCAGGTCTTATTTTTGTTATTCTGAAAGCCAAGTTTTAGGCTGGAAAGATGTCTTAGTGGATAAAGCACTTTCCACTCAAGCCTGAGTATCTGAGTTCAAACCTCAGACCCCCACATAAAAAGCCAGATGCTGCGGTAGGCTTCTGTAATCCCTGTGATAGGGAAGCTGAAGCAAGAGGATTTCAAGTTTGAAACCAGACTGGACTGCATAGTAAGACCCTATCTCAAGACAAAAACAAGCTGGGTGTGGTGGTGCATGCCTTTAATCCAGCATTAAGAAGGTCGAGGTAGAAGAATCACTGGGAGTTCAAGGCCAGCCAGGGATACAGAGTGAGACCCTGACTGAAAAGAGAGAGAGCTGGGGAGATTGCTCAGTGGTTGAAGACACTTGCTCACAAAGCCTGCTAGCCATGATTCAATTCCCTAGTATCCACGTAAACCAGCAACACAAAGTGGTGTGTGTAACTGGAGTTGATTTACAGCAGCAAGAGGCCCTGGTGTGCTATTTTATTCTCATTCCTTCTCTTTCTCTTCCTGTCTCTTCTCTCTCTTTCTCTCTCTCTCTCTCTCTCTCTCTCTCTCTCTCTCTCTCTTGTGTACAAATAAACAAATTTGTTTAGACGTGGAAAAAAACTAATTCTGTTCCAAGGGAAGCCACCCAGGATGGGCAGGAGAGTGGCAGGAAGAAATCCAGGCCAACTGGAGGACTTGGCCAAGTGTGAAGAGGGAGCCTTGAGGGATCCAAGCAGGCACCACTGCCCTGGAGGTGAAAGTCTCTGCTACTGAGATGTAAGTGCTTCTGTCGAGCTCTTACAGCATCCAGTACTCTTCCACAATGAAGGATGGAGTTTCCGGTCCTGCCTGACTCTCCAGGGGAGTGTGGTGGGTCAGAGGCACAGCCCTTGATTCTAGAGCCATGATGGGTACCTGTGATCTCGTGCTGCCGGAGCTCGTTGTATTTATAAGACTGCTCCAGGGGCTTGATGGACGTGTGGTAGATCTTCCGGAGCCGCTGCAGCACCGCTGAGGAGAGAAGGGAGCAGAAAGACGGGGGCATCAGGCAAAGGGGGGTCACAGGCTGCCCCTCACTGTGGAGCAAACATCAGGTGATTCTACCCCTGCCCAATGGGGAGCAAGGGTCCCTGGCAGCCTGGACACTCTCATATACTGTGTTTTGGGGGAGAGTTGGGTCACATCCCAACAGTCAGAAATCCTCAACCCAAAAGCATTTTCTAACCCATCCAGCAAGACTCCTGAGCTGTTTAAAATAATAATAATAAGGCCGGGCATGGTGGCGCACGCCTTTAAACCCAGCACTCGGGAGGCAGAGGTAGGAGGATCACCATGAGTTCAAGGTCACCCTGAGACTACAGAGTGAATTCCAGGTCAGCCTGGGCTACAGTGAGACCCTACCTCGAAAAAAAAAAACCAAAAATAAAAAAAATAATAAAACTTCATAGAAACATTGGCTCAGACTGCAACTTGAAGGCGCTTTCTTTGGGAGATAAGAATTCCACCCATGGGTGTTTTTTGTTGTTGTTGTTGTTGCTGCTGCTGCTGTTTTTTTTTTTAATTTATTTATTGTTAATAAGTAGAAACTCTGTATGAAAAAGTCTTGTGTTGGTACCCACATTTTCCCTCCTCCCTACTCCCAATCCTCTGAGGGTCCTCCTCAGTGAAATTGCTGGAATGGTCATGGTGTTTGTGGTGCCCTAGGCCCTGAGGGTAAGAAGGCTGGGCACCAAGCAGCAAACCCTGTCCCCTCCGATCACCACACCCTTGTGCTCCTGGGAAGATCTAGACGTGTGCTGGGAGAGCAGAAACCCCAGGCACAGCTGGACAAGGGTCAGACTAGCGAGGCTTTAGTTCTTTCTGTCACTCTCTGGCTGTGTGCCAAGATCAAATCACTCTAAGCTTGGCTAGCTAATCGGTTAAGAGAGGATAACAAGCCCGGCTGAAATCCTTGGATCATTACAAGGATGACCAGACATGAAAGAGCTTTGTGAACAAAAAAATCAAAGCAAATGAGAAGAGTAGCCATCCTCACTGCCGCAGCACAGGGACCAGCATGGCCTACAGGCGGTGGCCACAGGATTCACCCTCTGTCCTGACCCTGGCCGCTCTGCCTAGATCGTCCCCACCCCTGACCTTGACCCTGCTCACAGAACCTCCCACCTCCAGGACTCTCCTCTTCCCCTCTGGTCTCACAGCTATAGCCCTCTGGTGCCCTGGCTCCCAGTTGCCTCTAAAGCAGTACCTGGCTGCCAGCTACAGTTACCTGAGTAATCGTCAGCTGGCTTGTCTTCATTCAACATCAGGGTGTTATCAATGTGGGAACGGTCCCTCAATGGGGCTTCTTCACTCACATCCTCTGTCTCTTCTGGAAGGAGAAGCAGATAACAGAGGGTCAGGAAAAAGAGAAGGCAGTTGAGTTCTAAGCCTAACAGAGATGGACCAGGTCTAGGCTTGGACAATGTTCAAAGTTGACTCCAAATCCAAATTCTAAGAGTCATGATCTATTTTACTTATTCAATAAAACTTTATTGGGGCTGGGGAGATCGGTCAGTGATTGAAGGTGCTTGCTTGTAAAGCCTGTGAGCCCTGGTTCAATTCCCCAGTACCTGTATAGAGCCATATACACAAAGTGGTACATGCATCTGAAGTTCATTTGCAGTGGCAAGAGGCCCTGCTGCACTATATACTCTGTTTCTCTCTCTCTCTCTCTCTCTCTCTCTCTCTCTCTCTCTCTCCTCACAAATAAGTGAATAAAATATTTTTTAACACACTGACAAGTCTGGGAAGGTAGCTCAGCAGTTAAAAGTTCTTGCATGGGCTGGAGAGATGGCTCACCGGTTAAGGCACTTACCTCCAGTGCCTAAGGCCCCGGGTTCAATTCCCCAGGTCCCACATAAACCAGACCCACAAGGTGGTGGCCCTGGCATACTCTCTCTCTCTCTCTCTCTCTCTCTCTCTCTCTCTCTCTCTCTCTCTCTCTCTTTCTCTGCTTGAAAATGAATAAATAAATTTTTTTTAAAAGTTCTTGCTTGTAAAACCTGATGGCCCTGGTTCAACTCCTAGTACTCACATAAAACAAGATACACAAGTGACACATGCATCTGGAGTGTGTTTGCAGTAGCAAGAGGTCCTAGCACAAACACACACACACACACCAAAAATAAATAAATAAAAAGGGGCTGGGACGTGGCTCAGAGGTTAAAGGCACTTTCTTGTAAAGTCTGACCACCTGGTTCAATTCCCCAGTACCCACCCACATAAAGCCAGATGCAGAAAGTGGCATGTGTAGGGTTGGAGAGATGGCTCAGTGGATAAGGCACTTGCCTCTGGTGCCTAAGGCCCTGGGTTCAATTTCCCAGGACCCACATAAGCCAGACCCACAAGATGGTGGCCCTGGTGCGCTCTCTCTCTCTCTCTCTCTCTCTCTCTCTCTCTCTCTCTCTTTGTATCTCTTTGCTTGAAAAATAAATAAATAAAATACTTTTAAAAAAAGAAAGTAGCATGTGTATCTGGAGTTCATTACAATAGCAAGAGGCCCTGGTGGTGCATCCATTTTCATTCTCTCTCTGTTTCTCTTTGTCTGCATGCAAATAAACAAAAATATTTTTTAAAATATAAAAGCCAGGCATGGTGACACAAGCCTTTAATCCCAGCACATGGGAGGCTGAGGTAGGAGGATCACTGTGAGTTTGAGGCCACCCTGAGACTATGTAATGAATTCCAGGTCAGCCTGGGCTAGAGCAAGACCCTACCTCGAAACTACCCCCCACAAAAAGAGATAGAACATTTTTATTTTTTTTAATATTTTATTTATTCATTTTCAAGGAGAGAGAGAGAGAGAGAGAGAGAGAGAGAGAGAGAGAGCGCACCAGGGCCACCACCTTGTGGGTCTGGCTTATGTGGGACCTGGGGAATTGAACCCGGGGCCTTAGGCACTGGAGGCTAGTGCCTTAATCGCTGAGCCATCTCTCCAGCCTGAGAGAACATTTTTAAAGAAAGGTTTAAATCAGTTTTTTAAAAATGTATTAGGAAGCTGGGTGTGGTAGCGCACACCTTTAATCCCAGCACTCGGGAGGCAGAGGTAGGAGGATCTCAGTGAGTTCTAGGCCACCCTGAGACTACATAGTGAATTCCAGGTCAGCCTGGCAAGAGGGAGACCCTACCTCGAAAAAAAAAGTATTAGGAGGCTGGAGCGGTGGCTCAGCAGTTAAAAGCACCTGCTTTCAAAGGCTGACGGCCCAAGTTTGATTCCCTAGTACCTTCATAAAGCCTGGCATGCCCGTTCTCATTCTCTCTCCCTTTCTTCTTGCAAATAAATTAAAATTTAAAAAAATTATTGGAGGATGAGTGTAGTGGCACACATCTTTAATCCCAGCACTTGGGAGGCAGAGGTAGGAGGATCGCTGAGAGTCCAAGGCCAGACTGGGACTACAGAGTGAGTTCCAGGTCAGTCCAGACTAGAGTGAGACTGGGCCTCAGATTTAAAAAAAAAAAAAAATCTATCAGGACTAGAGAGATGGCTCAGTGGTTACAGATGCTTGCTCAAAAAACCTGACAGCAGGGGTTCAATTTCCCAGAACATGGGAAGCCAGATGCACAAAGTGTTGGTTGTGGTCCAACCATCTCCCATTCTCTCTCCTTGCAGATAAATAAAAATGTTTAAAGATGTTTTAACAGAGTATGGGGTGTAGTGGCACACACGTATAATTCTAGCACTGGAGGCTGAGGCGGGGCTATAAAGTTGCAAAAAAACAAAAAAACAAAACTAAAAGAATGGTTGAAGCCGGGCATGGTGGCACACACCTTTAATTCCAGCACTTGGGAGGCAGAGGTAGGAGGACCATGGTGAGTTTGAGACCACCCTGAGACTACATAGTGAATTCCAGGTTAGCCTGGGCTAGAGGGAGACCCTACCTCAAAAAAAAAAAAAAAGCATTGAGCAACCAAGGTGGAAGTACAGTGGTGCCCATCGAGGAGGCACAGCTCCTACTCTGAGGGAGTTGCCCTAAAGCCTAGCGGGAGACAGTGACAATAGTCTTTAGGTAACCTTGACCAGTGCTCTAAGGGCCTTAGACAAGGGCTGCAGGAATAGCAGAGGAGCCAGAGAAGCCTTCCCTGAGGCCTGCTGCTCAGGAAGAGAGGAGAGGAGTTTTCTGTGATGGGCCATCTCTACTGCTTAGCAGACAGGAAGAAGTTGTGAGCAGGCACAGGCAGGAAGAGCTGAGTGCTGGGGAGCTAAGGGGGCTCTAGGACCTGAGGAGCTAGCCTTAAAGATCCCAAGGCAATGGAAATGAACCACAGAGGAGCTATTGTTGTTTTGTTTTGTGTTGTTGTTGTTGTTGTGTGTGTGTGTTTTGAGGTAGGTTCTTGCTCTAGTCCAGGACACAGAGGAGCAGACAATGACCAATTTTTTTAAGCAGACAAATGACCAATTGAATGAGAGAGAGAGGGAGAGAGAGAGAGAGAGAGAGAGAGAGAGAGAGAGAGAGAGTGTGTGTTTTGGGGGTCAGCTGCCCTTCTCAACAAGTCAAAAAGAGCTGTCCATGCCTATTAACTCCAGACCTGGAATAATCCTCAGGCATCTAAGTTCACCTATTCCTTTTTAAAATTTATTTATTTACATATATGTGTGCGTGTATATACACACATGGGCATGTCAGGATTTTCTTGCTGCTGCAAATGAACTCCAGATGCATGAGCCACTTTTTGCATTCAGATTTACGTGGGTGCTGGGGAACCGAATCCTGGGCCAGCAGGCTTTGTAAGCAAATGCCTTTAGCCTCTGAGCCATCTCCTCAGCCCTTATTTGAAAAAATATATTTATTTGCATGTGTGTGTATGTGTGTGTGTACCACCTCTTGCCACTACAAAAAAAAACCTCCAAATGCATGTGCCACATTTTGCATATAACTTTATGTGGGTGCTGGGTAATCAAACTCAGGCCAACAGGTCTTGCAAGCCAACACTTTTAACCACTGAGATATCTCCCCAGCCCAAATTCACCTATTTCTAACCAAGCTGCCTGGTTATAGAGGGCATAGACTTAGCCCTTTGGGGCAGAGGAAAGCCAGTTCAATATGCCTAATGCAGCATCTCAGAGGATCAAACTCAGGCAGTCTCTCCAGACCCCAAACAAGGAAGATGGGGAAGGAAAAGAGCTTACTGCTTACAGCCCCACCTCCTTATGGATCACAAGTGTATGAAGAGCATAAGTACAGTAAGTTCTGCAAGGAGCAGGCATGGTGGTACATGCTTGCAGTCCCAGCACACAGGAGGCTGAAGCAGGAGAATCAAGAGCTCAAGACCAGTCTTGAGGACTGCTGTGGGTCCGTGGATTACTTGGGAGGTCATTGCGCACTGACCTCCTGTTCATCCAAGGAGCTGGGTGGGCAGCGTCTTGAGACAGCATGAGCACGACAGGCATAGCCACCCAGGAGACAGTTGCAGTGAACAGCTCATTTATTAGTTTGGGGAGGGTGCTTTTATGCAGGAGAAAGAAGGAGCGGCAGGGGGATAAGCGGCAAGGGGATTGGCGGGGGCAGGGTAGCCTGTGGATGTCTCATGAAAGGATTGGCAGTGGCCAGCTGCATAGATAAGCTGGAAGGACTTTCTCATTGCCTGGGCCTTGTTATTACCTTATAGCTGAATTATGTGAATTCAAGTAAACTCAGGCCTTGAATTGCCTGGACTTATCAGGGTTTGCTGGGGCCCTCCAGGTGGCTGGAGGTTAGGGAGAGAAGGAGTCAGCTAATTCCTGCCAGTCTCAGGAAGAGATTATTGGGGTTCCAGGCCAGTCTCAACTTTCCTTTAACCCTGTGTCCTCTCTGCCTTTCAGCAGGGTCCCACAAACTACTACATAACAAGCTCAAGGCCAGCATGGGCTACATAAGCCTGCCTCAAAAAAAAAAAAAAAGCCTAAGGAAATCTATAGGGAAGCCATTTGGGAAAGTGATGACTGTCATGGTTTGATACAGGTGTCCCCCACAAACAATTGAATGTGTTCTGATAGATCGATCCTCAGCTGATGGCAGTTTGGGTTTTACAACCTCAATGAAGCTGTGTTGTTGGGGGTGGGCTTATGGAGGTTATAAGCCAGCTTCCCCTTGCCAGTATTTGGCATACCTTCCTGCCGCTGTTTGCGGTGCTGTGGCAGAGGTGATGTCCAGCCCTCTGCTCATGCCATCGTTTTCCCTGCCAGGATGGAGTCTCCCCTCGAGTCCGTAAGCCAAATAAACCCATTCCTCTACAA
>PVHP010016177.1:0-36282 GCA_004024765.1 Zapus hudsonius | reverse complement strand
ATCCTCCACATAATAGGGGTTTTAATCAGGGGAGTTAGAGGCTAGTTAGCGAAGGTCAGGAGAGCCATGGCCACCATATTGGTTTACAGTGACTCTCAAAAGCTTGGTGCCTGCAGGCCATTAGTGTCCAATGTCTCAAGTCTGTAGTGACAAAGTAACTCTGATTAGATTTTTTTGTTTCTTCTCTTTCTTCTTTTTCTTTTTTTTTTCAAGATAGGGTCTTGCTCTAGCCGAGGCTGACCTATGTAGTCTCAGGCTGGCCTTGAACTCACAGTGATCTTCCTATCTCTGCCTACCGAGTGCTGGGATTAAAGGCGTGCGCCACCACGTCCAGATTTTTCTTTTTTTGAAACGGGGTCAGGATGTCTAGCCTAGGCTGTCCTGTGATCCTCATGCCTCAGCCTCCCGTGTTGGGATCACAAACATGTGCCACCATGACTGGCTCTGTCCCTTGATTTCTGCTGACACTACAAGTGTCATTGTAGGGGTGGTGCTCAGCTGTACCCTTGGGCCTAGGGGAGCTCCCCTATCCCTGCCTCAGGAGAGAGAATCCCAGCCAGAATAAGAGAAGCTGGGCTGGAGAGATGGTTTCGAGGTTAAGGTACTTGCCTGCAGAGCCTGAGCTCAATTCCTAGTACCCAGTACTCACCAAATGCATAAAGTGGTACATGCATCCTGAGTTCCTTTGTAGTGGCTAGAGGCCCTGGCATGCATATTCTTTCTCTCTCTCTCTCTCTCTCTCTCTCTCTCTCTCTGCTCGCAAACAAATAAATGTTTTTAAAGAAAAGAATAAGGGGCTGGAGAGATGGCTCAGCGGTTAAGGCACTTGGCTCCAGTGCCTAAGGCCCCAGGTTCAATTCCCCAGGACCCACATAAGCCAGACCCACAAGATGGTGGCCCTGGTGCTCTCTCTTTGTATCTCTCTACTTGAAAATGAATAAAATATATATTTTTTTAAAAAAGAATAAGAGAAGCTGGGTGTGAGATTACAAAGACAGTCAGAGGAGACCTCTAGGGTGACCCCTAGGGTGACCTCTAGGAGAAGCCCAAGTTTGCTGATCTTATGGCATTTCCTCACAAGGCGAGCAGAACACTTCTCCACATTCCTCCACTCCGATGCAGATCTGGGCTCTCATCCAGCTCTGAGGGAACAGAGGCCTTGGGCCACTGCATGGCCTCCGAGGGTCACTGGAGGCTCCTAATGCAGGTGCAGGACTACGGAATAAACATCATGTTTTACTTCCTCTGCAAACATCACACATCTGAGAAATGAATTTCCTTTTCTAGATATGTCCTGCCCAGCTGTACAGAGTGTCGGTAGGAAGGGTTGGATTTAATAAAATAGAGGTGGTCAGGGTAGCAGGCTTGCACAGTTAATGCCTCTCAAGATCACACTTCACCCTGCGCTCTGCACCATGCAGAGCCGAGGACATAACCAAGCTTATTTTCTGGAGCAGAAAACAGAGCAGCAGACCCAGCTCTTCTGGTTCTAGTCAATGGTACTTCATGGAGTCCCAGGCGCCACAGGAATGACTGTAAGAGTATTAGCTTTCTTATGTGCCAGAAAAAGGGAAGGAAAACTGATGGCAACCATGATATGCTATTGATTATGAGCCATCTTTTGTTTTTTGAAGACTTAAAGAGACCTCATTAGGTTGAGAAAAGAGAGAGAGAAAAAAAAAGAGCCCCTGTCCCGTGGAAGGCAGGAGGGGGTAGAGAGCACACATGGGAGTAGGGGTCCCCCACCAATCTCAGCCCAGACAGGCTGAGACAAGGGGTGAGGGATTTTTCTTTTCTTTTCTTTTCTTTTTTTTTGAGGGTTTTTTCTAGGTAGGGTCTCACTGTAGCCCAGGCTGACCTGGAATTCACTCTGTAGTCTCAGGGTGGCCTTGAACTCATGGTGATCCTCCTACCTCTGCCTCCCGAGTGCTGGGATTAAAGGCGTGTGCCACCACGCCCAGTCAGTGTGGCTCTCTAGGAGTGACTATTAGCCACCTGGGAAGAGCTCTGGGGCTCAGCATTTATGTCATCTGCTGGGATGAGTCAGAGCCATGCTGACCACATGGCTTCCCTTGGGAGCATTGAGGATCATTCCTTCTGATTTGACTCTCCTTCTGCAGACTGTACATTGATTGGAGCCCAACTTCTGGGCCTCCATAATCTCTCTGACCAAGACATTAGGTGATTTATCTGAATTGAGTACATGTTAGGAGTGTCCCGTTGTTTCCTGGCCTGCATGACCTAAGAGAGAGTAAAGGCAGCATCCAAAATATTGGCTGCCCTTTCTAGCTCGCGTGTCTTCAGTCAGCTTTTGATTTCTACATATGGTGATGAAGTAGTCAGAATAAGAGTCCTACCAGCCTTGAAGAAGAGTGTAGATACAGAGCAGACCTTAGTCCTGAGCAAAGGAGATCTAATTAAAGAATGATGCAGGGCTGGAGAAATGGTGCAGTGGTTAAAGGCACTTGCTTGCAAAGCCTGAGAGCCTGAGTTCGATTCCCCAGTACCCATGTAAAGCCATATACAGAAAGTAGTACATATGCCTGGAATTTGTTTGCAGTGGCAGAAGGCCCTGGTGTGCCCATACTCTCTCTCTCAAAAATAAAATATTAAAAAAAATAAAGAATGGCACAAAAGCTCAAAGCCATTTTTGTCTAACTTTCAGGTCCAGTTGCCTGGTGACATTGTAAGCCATATCTAGAGTAGAAAAAGCAGGCATGTCTTAGCTTTTTAAATATCTAACAGCTGTAAGTACAGGCAAGATATGTTAACAGCCCTGGAAACAATTTTTTAAAAATATTTTATTTATTCATTTTTCAAGGAGAGAGGGAGAGAGAGAGAGAGAAAGAGAGAGAGAGAGAGAGAGAGAGCACACCAGAGCCACCACCTTGTGAGTCTGGCTTATGTGGGTACTGGGGAATTGAACCAGGGGCCTTAGGCACTGGAGGCAAGTGCCTGAACCTCTGAGCCATCTCTCCAGCCCCCCTGGAAACAATTTTTATTAACATTTTAAAAAAATTTACAAGGAGAGAGAGAGAGAGAGAGAGAGAGAGAGAGAGAATGGGCACACCAGGGTCTCTAGCCTCTGCAAGTGCCACTTTGTGCATTTGGCTTTATGTGGGTACTGGGGAATTGAACCTGGGTCGTCAGGCTTTGTAGGCAAGAGCCTTCACTGCTGAGCCATCTTTCCAGCCCCTAGCAATAAATTTAAAACACCTGAATATTGTTTTGTTAAAAAGCAACTCCAGCAGAATAGAGTCCTGACATCTCTGTTGTAAGAGATCATGAGAAGTGTCCCCAAAGTTAATTTGATGGCCTCAGGGATTAAGAGAGTTTCTGTTGTGATGGCCTGGGAGACAGGATGGCATCAAACTCCTGATCCTGCTGCCTGGGATTAAAGGGAAACATCTTTTTTTTTTGAGAATCGTTAAATTGTGGGTCTCTTAGAAACAATTAGATATGGATTTTCTCATTCCAAAATAGTTAATAGTTAGCTCTATGCAGCGGAATTAGAGCTATGAAGGAAAAATCACAGCACTGAGGGCAAGTCCTCGATTCTCCTCCAGCTCCACCCACAGGAGAAAATGTCCATGTATTATTGCAAAACCAATATACAATTTACCATTTTAACCATTTAAAATTGTATAAGTCACTGGTGTTTAGTATATTCCCACTGAGTTCTTTTTCTTTTTTTCTCGTTTGGTTTTCTGAGACAGGGTCTCATGGAATTAATTATGTAATCCAGGCTGGCCTGGAATTTGCAGCTTCTCATGCTCCCTCCCGCCTCCTGAGTGCTGGGTTCCAGGTGTCCAAAACCACACCCACTGCCAATGAAGCCTTTATCTCCATTCTGTGTGGACTCAATAGGACAGCCTAGCATTTTCCTCCATTGTCCTTGGCAGCTGGCAATGCAGGGAAGCTATGTGGAGCCCATCAACCTAATCTCTCCCAGTCTCTGGGAGCCTCACTGGCTGGCTATGGCTTTGATTGCACCGTGAGGTGCCTCTTCCTTCTCAGGCCTCAGCAACTTGGCCACAGCAGGTTTCTTTCTGCCCTGTCCATTCCCTCCCAGCCTGGGCTTCTCAACTTCTGCAGGCATTCTCTCTACAGAACCACGTGGGGCAGGGGAGTCTGGTTCCCCAGCCAGGGAAGAACTTTCCCCACCACAGCAGTCCACAGTCTAGTTGGTGGAGACTGGAGAGGCCTCCCTTCTCCAGCCAGTGTCAGATGAGTATATCGCCTGGTTCCCACCCCCCACCTGATGTTTGCTCCCTGATTTCTCTTTGAAATCATCCCCCATAGCCTCACCCCACTGGGCTTGGGTAACACATGCCCCAGGCTCCTGGCCAGCAGTAACTGGTTAGGTAGAAATGTGAAACCCACGCCAGGTCAGTGAATGATGGGATCTCACCCGGGAGATGGTGGTGACCAGCATGTCACCCATGGAACAAAACTGCTGGCAGGAGACAACTTACAAGGCCAGTACCAAGAGCAGAAAGGGATGTCCTGGATGTCCCGGTATAGATGTCAAGCTTACTTTCAGCTTAGAGAGCCCACCATGTCACTTTTCCACGTGAGGCCAGAGTCAGGTTTTTGAGTGTTACAACCTGTTGCAGTCAGCTTTCTAGCTGCTATGCAGAAAGAACCCAAGCAAAAGCAGCTTGTGGAGGAATGGGTTTATGTGGCTTACAGACTTGAGAGGAGACTCCATCCTGGCAGGGAAAACGATGGCATGAGCAGAGGGGTGGACATCACCTCTGCCACAGCGCTGCAAACAGCGGCAGGAAGGTGTGCCAAACACTGGCAAGGGGAAGCTGGCTTATAAACCCCAATAGCCCACCCCCAACAACACAGCTCCAGCGAGGTTATAAAACCCAAACTGCCATCAGCTGAGGATTGATCACTCAGAACACATTCATTTGTTTGTGGGGGACACCTGGATCAAACCATGACACAACCTTATGGTCCTTGGTCAACAGTCATGAAAGGCTGCAAGGGGGAGGTCAGGACTGATGGGGTCTTGAAGGAAAAAGTAGGAAGAGGTGGGCAGTGTGTTCTAGGCAAGAGGGTAGGATGCGTGCACCTGTCTGGGGGTGGGAGAGCGAGCGGGACAGGAATGGAGCCTTCCACATCCTCAGTTCCTTACACATGGTCCTGGAGCTGACCTCTGGGCTGGAAGCCTTTCCCCGAGGTGGAGGTGGGGGTTATGATCCCCATGTTGTGGATGAGGAAGCTGGGGTGAAGTGAGGTGCTATGTGAATGACACAGGTGCCGAACTGGGCTTCTCCAGGGTGCAGAGGCCAGGCTTGCTCAGGCAGCCTCGGGACAGGTAATAAGGCAATAAGGGGACGAGAAGGAGCTTTGGATGAGAGCACACTAGTCCCTCATGCGTCTCTCCAACTTGATTTCCTGAGCTCATAGAGGGTGGGATTTTGGGGGTCAGTCTGGAGCTTTCTCAGTCATTAGTATTATGTAGGGTGATTTCAAACAATATGTCTGGGTGGGCGTAGACCAACTGATGAGAATTAAGAAGAGGGCTCTGAGTTGCTCATTGCAAAGCCTCTCCAGATGATTCTAATGGGTGTCAGGCTTGAGAGCCTAGGACTCCCGAAGTGGTTTCAGCGCAGGTGGCTGACCTCCTCACACACACGGGCTTAGCAGGTTTGGGTGGGTCGGAAGGAGGATTCTATTTCTACCAAGCTCCACGTGATGCTTCCCTGCTGGGCAGGAGCTGCCAGGCTGCACCTAGGCTCCTTAGTAGCCAGGTCGGGGGAGGCCAGGTTTGAAGCTCTTCATAGACTGGCATTCAGGACTCCTGAATCCGAAGTCGGCTTCTGGGCCAATCACCGACTGGCCAGATCCTTCTCTGAGCCTCAGGCTGTTGGAACAGAACAAATGCTGCTTCCTTCTGAAGATCTTTGGTGAGTATGTGGCTTCTAAACACTTTAATTTGGGTAAAACTCGAGGAGCTGGTGTGGTTTGGAGACCATTGGGGGTGGGTGAGCGTGGTTATTTCTGAGATGGGCCATGATGGGCCAGAGGGTACTGAGGATGGACCCGCTGACTCTTTGAAGTGCTTTCAAGGAAAAAGGAAGAAGAGGCGGGGATTTTCATATATCCACCCTTGCTGCTGGGCCTATGGCATCAATGTTCCATGGGAGGCAGGAAAGGGGAGAGCAGGAGAGAACTGATGCCCCCTGAGACTTAGCTATGTGCCAGACCCTGTCCTCAGCACTTCACAACTGCCTAACTACCTCGGGGCATTTCCACCCCCATTTTACAGAGGGGCTCATTGAGGCCCAGGACGTGAAATAAGCTACCAAGACTAAACAGCTTGTTTGCAGTAGAGCAATCCAGTTCTTGGTGACTTTGCCTTACACACCCTCCCTCCTGCTGGCTACCAACTGGCCTGGCACCCTGAGTGGCTGTTCCATCCGGTGGGGCCCCACCTTGGCTGAAGCAACCGGGATGGTGCTCTTCCACAAGTGAGTCTCCTTCCCTGTCAGATGGGAAGGAGGAGGCTGGCGTTGGAGTGTGAGGTCTGTGTGTTTAAATAATTATTTGAGAGAAAGAGAGGGAGAAAGAACGGACATACCCGACCCTCACCATTCTAGCAGTGTGTGGGGAATCCTGTAACTTCTCCCAGCCTGGCACAGCGCTGGCTGTCCTGGGAGAATGAACGAACAGCAATAACACTCCGTGCTCCACAGCTGTCTCTGGTCACTGACATCGTGAGCACATCGCCCTCAGCTTGGCTGTTCTCTGAGGCACAGCTGTCCACTCAGGGTGACAGTGACATACCCCATGCACCTCACTTTCCTTAGCATGGTGGGAAGTTAGCGTGGGCACCAGAGCCAAGCCTGCCCCCAGAGCTTCCTGCGCAGAGGAGGCGCTTGCTTTAATGTAGGCTGTAACTGTGGGAACAGACTCAGTTGGGGTAAATGGACTCGAGTCCAATAAGTCCTGAGGACAGACTGCCAGGTCCTGCTTGGGTATTGTCCAGAGGGTGATCTCTACTATCTAAGGTGGCTTGGGACTAGGGGCTAATGCATAGGACCCCTGGCGCTTCTGTATGGCAAATTCCTCTGCATTGAAAGCGGCAAGTGACGATTGCCAGATTTATCCCAAGCACCTGGGACAACTTGAGAGAAGGCGTGGGGAGGGTCATCAGATCCCACCTGAAAGCTCAGGCACCCCCTGGACCAGCTGTAGGCAATAACGCATCATGGTCTTGGGGGAGACAGAGTATATACAGAGGTCCAGGGACAATGAGTGCCATCGAGGTGCGTCATCCCAGTACGGTGAGTCCCACTGAAGCGCTGCTCTGGGGTCTCATGCTCTGTGAGTAAGCCCTCACCCCGAGGCTGAGGGAGGTGCTTCCACAGGGAAATCCCGGTATGGTGAGAACCACTGAAGTGCTGCTCTGTGGTCTCCATACTCCTGGACAGGGACAAAGGGCTTCTGGAAGCAGCCATGGAAGTCACACTGGTGTCCTTCACACTTGGTAAGTAAACCCTCATCCTGAGGCTGAGGGAGGAGCACCCATCAAAGCTTTGAGGACTCCACATTCCTATAAAAACCCCTGTCCATGCTCAGTAAGTGACCCCCCCAATAAAATCATTGGTTCACGGAACTGGTATTGGTGTAGTTGTACTTTGGTCTGCCATCTGGGTCCTACTTGGGGTGATGGTGTGTAGTTCGCATCTCCCCAGGGGAAAGGTTTCCCCGGACACCCATCTTGCCTAGCCTTCCTCCTCCCCTAGTCTCTGACTTCAGGATCTGCCACAGATGACCTACTTCTGCTGTCACCCAGTTTTGTCTGACCATAAGTGACACATTGATATTCGAGCTTTCCAGAAAATCCCCTCTGTCAAGCAGACTGGTATCATTTGTGCTTGCTTTCTCTCCCTGGGTTTGTCACAGTTTGGTTTCTGTCCATGAGGAAGATGAAGAGGGTAGGTTGTGAGGTCCCCTTTCAGAGAGGAGGTGCTGTTCAAGGGGGATGAGCCACAAAAGGCCTCAGGGTCCTAGCAAGGGGCTTGGTGACCTCTAGAGAGGAAGAAACATTCTGGGAAAGATCATAGTAATGAAAGCTGCAGTCTTGGATGCTTGGGTGGGGATAACAGGACA
This sequence comes from Zapus hudsonius, assembly GCA_004024765.1. NCBI lineage: Eukaryota > Metazoa > Chordata > Mammalia > Rodentia > Dipodidae > Zapus > Zapus hudsonius. The sequence goes on along the minus strand of PVHP010016177.1, from coordinate 28,152 downwards.
ATGGTGGAGAGCAACAGACCCATGGTTCCAGCTGCCTTTGCCCATGGGCACTCCTGATGGGCTCTAGAGGTGTGGGTGGTAACTGAGATGTGGGGGGTACAGCCTCTGTAGGGATGCAGGGAAGTGTGAGAGATGACAATGTATGAAGATGTTATAAATGTCTTGAGAGGTATGGCTGTGTCTGGTTTGGGGGGGCTTCACAGAAGCTCTGAGGGTGTGAGGCAGAAAAGGCTGCTCGTGGGTTTGGGAGAGTGCTTAAACTCACCAAATGGAGTGATACGTTGAGGAGGGTAGAGCCAGGCTTCTTGTTGGAGAAGTGATGTGTGAACGTGGAGAGGGGGAGTTCCCAATCCATTATGTAAGTAGCTAGTATGTGTGTGCTCGTGCGCCTCATGCCGGCATACGTGGAGGCCAGAGGATAACATTAGCTCTTCTCCTCTGTCAGCTGTGTATTTCCTTGAGACTGAGTCTCTCTGTATTTGGGGGTCCCAGTTTTTGCAAGCCTCAGCAATTCTCGGGTCTTGATGCCCCAGAGGACTCTGGTTACAGATGTGCATGGCCACACCTCACTTTTTCCTGGATGTGGAAAGCACTCTTAGCCACTGAGCCATCTCCCCAGCCCTGGATTCACATATTAAAACCAGGAATACAGGCTGGAGAGATAGCTCAGTGGTTAAGGCACTTGCCTCCAGTGCCTAAAGCCCCGGGGGTTCAATTCCCCAGGTCCCACATAAGCCAGACCCACAAGGTGGTGGCCCTGGTTCGTGTTCTCTCTCTCTCTCTCTCTCTCTCTCTCTCTCTCTCTCTCCTTCTCTCTCTCTCCCTCTCTCCCTCTCTCCCTCTCCCCCTCTCCCCCTCCCTCCCTCTTCTCTTTCTTTCTCTCTCTGCTTGAAAAAGAATAAATAAAATATTTTAAAAAACATTTTAAAAAATCAGGAATTCAGTGGATGTATATATACAGATATATGCAAATTTGTATATGTACATGAACATGCATTTTTTTTTAACTTCTAGGGCATCAAAAACATCACCAGCACATCAATTCCTACTTCTTGGCTTCTAAACACCTTTGTCCACTGTGATGAATTTGTGCTTTTTGGAGAGGTAGCTGCTCCCAGAGAGCGAGGGAAGTGGAAAGATGTGCCTGAAACATCTTGTGCTTAAAAGTAAGGAAGTAAAAATAATGATAATGAAGGAAGTGCTCAGAGAAGGATGAGAGCTTATAAAGAACATGGGAATCTTCCAGACGGCCTCCTGTTGGCCAATTCTGGGCCATTTGGACATCACTATACATACTGACGGTAATGATAAAAACACACTGAACAAAATCTCTGAGCTCATATTGATATAATTAAGTAAAGAATAAATAGAGGATAAAAGCCCTTCTCCCCCACCTTCTATTCTTGCTAAGAATGCATGACCTGAATCTTACAAGGAAACAGTCCTTGGCCCCAGGTTAAGAGTTACTGTATAAGACCTGGAGAGATAGTTTAGCGGTTAAGGCCTTTGCCTACAAAGCAGAAGGACCCAAGTTCGATTTCCCAGGACCCACATAAAGCCAGATGCACAAGGTAGCGCATGTGTCTGGAGTTTGTTGGCAGTGACTGGAGGCCCTGGCATGCCCATTTTCTCTCTCTCTCTCTCTCTCTCTCTCTGTCTGCCTCTTTCACTCTCTCTGAAATAAAGAAATAAACTATACAGTTTTTAAAAAGAGTTACTATATAAAACCAAAGTCTGGGGCTGGAGAGATGCTCCATGGTTAAATGCAATTGCTTGCAAAGCCTAACAGCCCTGGTTCAATTCCCCAGTACCCACATAAAGCCAGAAGCACATAGTAGCACATGCATCTGGAGTTCATTTGCAGTGGCAGGAGGCCTTGGTGCACCCAATCTCTCTCTCTCTCTCTCTCTCTCTCTCTCTCTCTCTCTCTCTCTCTTCCTTCCCCTCCCCCTCTCCCTCTCCCTCCCCACTTCTTTCCATCTCCCTCAAGTAAATAAATAAAATATTTACAAATACCCAAAGTCTGTACATCTTAAAACAATAATAACAAAAACAACAAACCCAACTATCAAAGTCATGAAAGAGAGAGAGGAGCAGGGTGTTGTTCACTTGGAGGAGTCTGGAGAGACGTGACAACTAAATGCTATGTGCTTTGAGATTCCATCCTGGACTGGAAAGGGAAAAAAGACCCTGTTGTTGGGATGGGGGCAAAATTTTCAGGAGGTCTGTGGGTTGGATGGTAATGTGTGGATGCTGACTTCCATATTTGTAAGACTCGGTTATGTGCCTTGTTTGTAGAAACACACTGGAGTTTTTAGGCATAGTGGGGCATTTATTATTTCTGCAGCTTGTTCTCCAGTGGTTCTGAAAATGACTGAGGATCATATCCTGTGTGTGCATGTGGAGAGGTCAGGACGCACCATGTGATGAAGCGAATATGGAAAAATATTAACTGTTAGGAAACCGGGGCAAGAGAAACATGACAGGTTTTGGCATTCTTGCAAAATTTCCATAAACCTGAAATCATTTCAAAATAAATTACTTTTTTAAAGATTAAAAAAAATCACTTAGAGAGTGACTAATCCAGAGAGAGCTAAATAACATTTTATAGTGTTTCTTTCCATTTTTATGTGAATTTTTATGTAATAAAAATGTGCTCTACATACAGCTTTATATCTTTTTTAAAAGTTCTTCATTAGTTATAACTACTTACATTTTTTAAAAAATTATTCATTTTCAAGCAGATAGATAGAGAGAGAGAGAGAGAGAGAGAGAGAGAGAGAGAGAGCACACGCGAGCGAGCACCAGGGCCACCACCTTGTGGGTCTGGCTTATGTGGGTCCTAGGGAATTGAACCTGGGGCCTTAGGCACTGGAGGCAAGTGCCTTAACCACTGAGCAATCTCTCCAGCCCACAGCTTTATATCTTACTGTATCATTTAACAGGGTAACATAAGCATTTCTGTGAGTGTTACTCCACGGCCTCCATAAACTTTCTTTAATGGCCACACAGTACTGATAGGCTGTGCCAAAACCTACCATGCCTAGGACTGGAGAGATGGCTCAGTGGTTAAAGGTGCTTTCTTGCAGAGCCTAATGGCCTGGGTTCAACTCCCAGTATCCATACAAGGCCAGGTGCACAAAGTGGCACATACATCTGGGGTTCACTGCAGCAAGAGGCCATGGCCTGCCCATTCTCTCTGTCTGTCTCTTTCTCTGCTTGTAAATAAAGGTTTTTTTTTTTTTCAATTCATTTATTTAAGGATTAGGGGTTGAGCAGATAGGGCTTGTGGTTAAAGGTTTGCAAGCCTGCTGACATGAATTTGATCTTCTACAGCCAGATGCAAAGTAGTGCATGTGTCTGCAATCCCAAGGTGCCTATGGCAATGGGACACAGAACCTGGAGAATACAGAAGCTTGCAATCAGTAGCAGCAAGAGAAACCTTGTTTCAAAAGAAGATGGAGAGCCAGGCATGGTAGCGCATGCCTGTAATCCCAGCACTCGGAGGATGGCTGTGAGTTCAAGGCCACCCTGAGACTATGTAGTGAATTCCAGGTCAGCCTGGGCTAGAGCAAGACCCTACCTTGAAAAACCAAAAAAAAAAAAAAAAAAAAAAAAAAAAAAAAAAAAAAAAAAAAAAAAAAAAAAAAAAAAAAGGGCAGGAGAAATTCACTGAGGTTTTCCTCAGACCTCCACACATGCACACTGTGGCATGTGTACCCCCCCCATATCATACACATATATACATACACACAAATAAATAATACAGAAAACCCTTTAAGGATAAAGGCACCAGTCACCACTATGCCACACTGATAGGTCTGTTTACTGGGCTAAGCATTTGCACATGCAAATGGATTGAGCACCCTTCTCATTTGTAAAATGGCATTTGCCATCATTGTAAGTGTGATGGATTTTGCCATGGCAACATTAACAAGTCATTACTGATGAAAGACTTTCTCATGCTCTAGAGGATGAATTGAAAGTGCTGGAAGCGGCATTTCCATCTGACAAATGAATCCACAGGTCATCTCACACTATGTTGCTTAAAGGAAGTAGCTCACACTTAAACCAGGAAACCATAGCAATCAAGAAACAGTTGCAAGTTGGGGAGATGGCTCAGCAGTTCAAGGCACTTGCTTACAAAGCCAAACAGCCCGGATTCAATTCCCCAGTACCCATGTCAAGCCAGATGCACAAAGTTGCATATGTGTTTGGAGTTGTTTCTAAGCTTCAAGAAGTTCTAGAGTGTGTGTGTGTGTGTGTGTGTGTGTGTGTGTGTGACACATATGTGCAAATAAATAAAAATAAAAAGTTGTGCATAGTTAACCAGGGAATATTTATCTGTACTGGCTGGTATCAGGTAAGTGCATGGTTAGTTGAAGTCATACAATTCATAGGAAAGAATGTTTCCTTGAAGCTCACAGGGTGGCTAGAATCACTCACGAAAAAGGGGTGTGTGAGCCAGCCAATTAATCTGCTTAACTGAATGTGTTTCTGTAGAAATTTACATAAAGCTGGCAACAGTGATACCATTTATGAGCCTTAAGGACAAATGAGGTCACTAAGGTCCCTGAAACTGGCTACAATATTATAATGTTGAAGTAAAATCAAAATTTTACTGTAACTTGTTCCAAGTTTAATGAAACTTGAAAAAGTTAATAAATTGCATGAAAAAATTTTAAAAAGGGATGTGTGGAAGTTACGCTCACAGCCAGCCTCAATGTTACAACTTCTGACTGAGAGATGTTAAGTGTCATGTAGGTCAATCACTTGAGATGCTGAGTTGGAAAGGACACTGAGCCAAGTGAGGTGATGCACACCTGTGACCCCTGCACTCGGGAGGTGGAGGAAGGCGGCTCTTCAGGTCCATGACCAAAAGTAGAAAAGAACATGAGGATGAAAGCTTACTGTGTTTAAGTTTCGGATAGCTGGATCTCCAAAGCAGAAAAATAAAATGTGGGTTACGCTACAACAAATAAGTAATCTTTGCCTCATGGAGTATATTGGAAGTTTGGAGATTAAAACAATAATTTTTTTTTTGAGGTAGGGTCTCATTGTAGCATGGCTGATCTGAAGCTCACTCTGTAGTCCCAGGTTGGCCTTGAATTCATGGCAATTTACCTCTGCTGGAATTAAAGGCCTGAACCACCATGTCCAGCCAAAGCAATAATTTCAGCAAGGACTTGTGAAAACTGGAGTGAAAAAAAATTTTAATAGAGAAAATAGAGATATAGTAGCTACTAAATCTAATGCTTGAACATTTAAAATCCTTGAACTAGGAGATTTATCAACAGCAAAAGCTATTTGAATGCTAGTGAAATGCCTTCTTGCATGTCCAAGCCTCCTTCCTCACCACACTGCCGCTCAGCAGATGGCTGCCTTCTGGAGATGGTTTGAGATGGTCTGGGATGGCAGGCAGGTGTCTTTTGTAGCTAAATTTCAGAAGACCTGCTCAATTCCTGACCACAAAACCTTGCTTCACTTGCTTTTCTGTCCTTTCCTGCTGTATCTGGCTTGGCTCATGGCTGTGTCCCAATTTTGTTTTGTCCTGTATTTTCCATGGATTCCTTGCATCTTGCTTTCTTCTTCCAAAATGCTTTGTGAATAAGCTCTGGGTCTTGTGTACAAGTTAGACCTGTGTCTTGTCCATATGGTCCTCTGAGACATCCTTGGTGTGGTGTCCTCCAGCCTGAAGGGGCCACTCTAGCTGCTCCTGCCTGAGGTCACCAGAGTGCTCAGCCTCCTGAAGGGGTCAGTGGGGCTGGGATGTTTGTCTGGGCTTTTCCCCAAGAACAATGTTATGTCCCAGCCACTTTGTTAGCAGAATATTGTAGGTCAACATTTGTTGGGTGCCAAGCAGCCTATCTGGTAAATTTCTTTTTAAAAAAATATTTAAATTTTTTTTTATTTATTTGCAAGCAGAGAGAGCTAGAAGAGAGATAGAATGGGCACACCAGGGCCTCCAGCCACTGCAAATAAACTCCAGATGCATGTGCCACTTTGTGCATCTGGCTTTATGTGGGTACTGGGGAATCAAACCCAGGTTTTGATATATGGGGCTGGGGAAATGGCTCAGTGGATAAAGCACTTGCCGCTCAAGTCTGAGTACCCAAATTCGGACTCCTAGATCCCATGGAAAAAGCGGGGAGCCACATAAGTGGCAGTGGCCAGATCTGCCTGAGCTCCTAACTCCTCTCTCCCCCCACCCAGACATTCTTATGCTATGGGAATAATTCATGGTATGTCATTATATAGTCTATTTTTTTTATTCAACTACTTAGTTTAGTGAACTGAACCGGGTCTGAAAGAACAAAATCAATTGTCTTCTCCTCTCTCAGATAGGGCAGAGCCTCCCATGGCTGTCTTCTCCCCAGTGGAACCCGGAGCATGAGTTGCCATGGAAAGTTCTAGAGAATAATTTCTTCAGGGAAGGCTGCATGGTTCCTCTGCACTCTGGGGTCCAGGCCTCATGGGTGACCACAGGTCTTGGTCCTGGAAACCCCTGGAGTGATACCAAGAACCTGCCCCCTGGCTTCATGGGGTGCTCTGGCTGCCAGAAGGAATAGCTCTTCCTGGCACCTCTCAGCGAAAGGCCCTTCTCTTCAGTGTCATTTCCACATGAACTTCATGCTTGTTTTTCCTTTCTGTAGAGTTTATTTTCTTCCAATTATTATAAGAATGTAAATCATTCCAGAAAATGAGAATGGCAAAGAGGGGGGGGAACCCCAAAGCATCAAGCAGTTGCCAACATCTGACTGTGGTGGTTCATGGGGAGGGGATGCCTTAACCCTCTCCCTGTCCTTAGTGCCCTGAGCTCCGTCACTAGATAGAACACTCTGCACAGGGATTTTAGGTGTTATTTGGATTGTTTACTTACATATATTCTTAGAAGTGGAATTCTTAGAATAGGATTCTTCCTAGAAGTGGAATTACTGGGTAGGGTTTTTTTTTTCTTCTACTTAATTTTTTTTAAACAAACAAAACATTTTACCCAATAGAGGATGATTTATACCCATGTGCGCTCCTATCCAAAAATCTAAGAAGGAATGGTGGATGACTCCATGAGAGGTGCGACAGGTGGCCCCAGGTGTTGCGGGGGAAGTTTCTTAGCACTGAAAGTATCTGATCCAAGGTTATTAGGCTGAGGGTTCTCAAAGGGACACAGGTGTCCCATTACGTGTTCATTTTAGAATGGAGGAAATATTTTTGGCTATAAAAATTTGGGGGGAAAGTCACTACTTATTTTTAAGAGGGCAAAGTTTGATGTGGGCATGATGGCAGATGTTTTTCATCCCAGAATTTGGGAGGCAGAAGCAGAAAGAATGCAAGTTTAAGGCCTGCCCGGGCTACAAGGTGAGATCCTGTCTCAGGAAACAAAACAAGGGCTGGGGAGATGGCTGAGTGCAAGCATAGGGACCCGAGCTTGATTCTCAGAACCCCAGTGCTCATGGGGCTGGAGACAGGATGATTGTTGGGGTCCTCAGGTCAGCCAGTCTAACCAAAAAACTGGGTGCTCCAGCTTCAGTGAGAGATTGCCTGAAGGAGGAGATACAGCAGAGGGGTGGTAGAGGAGTATAGCCAGTCTTCCTCTGGCCTTTGCACATGTACACAGACACATGTGCTTACACTGCACACACACACACACACACACACACACACACACACACACACACACACACACACGATAGGTACCTAGGTTTAGTTTGTGAGTAGAGGAACAGAGCTTTCGCTCCCATACATTTGCTCTTATTTTAAATGTCTAATATTAGGTTGAATCATGTGAAAGTTCACCATCTTCATCAGTGAGGCAGGGTTCCCTATGGGAAGTTTCATGTGCTCTACCTGATACTGAGTTTGGCCTGACTTCTGAGTCCGTGTCTATTCTTAGTCTTAGCGAAAGCCTGCCACTACCACAGGTTCAAACAGGTGGCAACTCTATTTTATCACCTCTGATTTGTTTTTCATTTAAATTGCAGGTAGAGCACTGTGTGCATTTCTTTGTATCTGTATATAAATGGTCTGTTTTTATCACTGAGTTTCTCTTCAGAGAGGTCAAGGAGACATTATGAAAAGGGAGTTTGGGTCTGAAAGGAACGGTGAAATTTGACTTATAAGAACCTGTTGATGTTGTTTATTTAATAGCCCAGGTTGGCCTTGAACTAGTTATGTTGGCCAGGCTAGCTTTAAACTCTTGATCCTCTAGCTTAGTCTCCTGAGTGCTGGGATTATAGTAGGTGTGTCTTATTATACCTGGCAGGAAGTTTGACCTATGTGTGTGTGTGTGTGTGTGTGTGTGTGTGTGTGTGAGAGAGAGAGAGAGAGAGAGAGAACGAGAGAGAGAGAGAGAGAGAGAGTCTCATCCTGTAGCTCCAGACTATCCTCAAATTCACAACCATCCTCCTACCTCAGGTCCCCTGAGTGCTGGGACTAAAGGTGTGCACCACCATGTCCAGCTCTCTTCATTTTTTTATTACATTTTTTAATTGTCCATAATGAAATGTTCATATTTAGTGGGCAAACAATGAGTTGTTATCCCCAACTCCCCAATGTCCCCCCTCCCCATCCCCAATCAGCTGGATCTCCTCCTCCATGGGCTGTCTGGATCAGTCCTTGTGGCAGGGGACCATGGATAGCCTAGTACTCAGCCCGGTCCTCCTGGCCCAAGTGTGTTGTTACTGAGGGGTGCCATGCCTCTGGATAGTCTCCCCACAACGGCTCTCACAATCTTTATGCCCCCTCTTCTGCTCAGTTCCCTGAGTCGTGGTGGGTGAGTATTAAGGCTGCTTTAATGTTGTGAGCTTAGGGGTCTTTGTGTCGAAAATCGTTGGTTTCTGTCTCACTGGCTTATCCTGTGTTGTTTGAATGGCTGTGGCTGTGGGTCCCTTGTTCATCCTGTCCTTCTCTGCAGGGTTCCATATGGATCCTCCACAATATGACTGTGGTGGCTCCTCTCTTGCCAGGATCTCAGCTATCAGCCTACGGTTGGTTGGTAGGGTTAGATGGGCCCCAGCTCTCTCTGCATCCTGAAAAATACAAACACAATCTCCATTGGAGAGTGAGATCAGCATAGGTTAACAAATATACACAATTCTGGATTACCTAGATTCTATTTTTAGTAGCCTCCCTGTCAATCACTAAGAATACAGGATCCGGTACATTCACTCATTTTTTAATATTAGGAATTGAACCCACAGTCTTGCAGATGCTAGACAGATGTTTTACCACTGGGCTAAATCTCCAGTGTTTTTATTTACCATAAGTTGCCTAGGCTGGCCTGGAACTCACTCTGTCACCCAGGCAGGGCTTGAACTTTCAAACCTCTTGCCTCAACTTCCTGAGTAGCCGGGATGATAGCCCTGTGCTTCCAGGCCTGGCTTAGCCAGTGTCTGACTCCTTCTGGGCCTTTGTGCCATGTCGTTATCAGTAGGCAGGAAGCCATCCTGCTCCAGTTGGGTGGCTACTGGTGATCAAGTAATGCTCATCTGGGATCATGGGTGTCTCCCTGCTGCCAGGGCCAAGAAAAGCCAGCAGGTTCTCCAGTCTTCTAAGAACCGCTCAGGGTTGCCATGGAGGGCCGGTAGGGTACAGATAGTGCAGTCACCTCTTCTCTGGAGGATACGAATGAGGAGCAGCTTGTTTCTCTCGCTGGAAGCACCTGTCAGTGTGGGGTGAGGAGATGGGAAAGGCAGGAGCCTCCTGCCAACAGTGGCTGGTCCAACCTGGATATTAGCAAACTCCAGAAGAAACATCAGGAACAGTTTCTCTAAGGAGGGAACTGGAGTGGGAAAGGAAGGGAAGGATCGTCTACCAGTTATCAGGGTTTCTGTACAGTCCATAATGGTTTCAAAACCTCCATGTAATGCATTGCTTAACCTGTGACCCACAATAACTCAGTAAGACCTCATAGCAACCCATTGAGATAAGAACTCTCTCCATTATAGAGATGAGGAAAGCTGAGATCCAGAGAGGTTAAATAACTCATTCAAGTTCATATAGCAAACCAGCAGTGGGGAAACCAGGAGTTTGGTTCTGGAGTTCACTGTGTGGACTTTTTAAAGTAAGGTCTCGCTCTAGTCCAGGCTGACCTGGAATTCACTGTGTAGTCTCAGGGTGGCCTGGAACTCCCAGTGATCCTCCTACCTCTGCCTCCTGAGTGCTCACTATGTGGATTTTGACAGGCTTGGTTGGGACCAAGCCCAAGTCAAATAGTAAGAAAGTGTCAGACTTTTGAATTTGAACTCAGAGCTTGGTGATTCCAAAACTACATGCAGATTTTGCTGTCAGGCTGCCGCCTGGTATGCGGCAGGATGCTGACCTTCCTCTTTCCCTCTTGCCTTTGACTTGTTTTTGTTTTTTGAAGTAGGGTCTGGCTCTAGCCCAGGCTGACCTGGAATTCACGATGTAGTCTCAGGGTGGCCTTGAACTCATGGTGATCCTCCTACCTCTGCCTCCTGAGTGCTGGGATTAAAGGGGTGCACCACCACCACCTGGCTGTTGTTTTTTTGGGGGGGAGGTTGCCTTTTTTCTTTTTCTTTCATCTTTTCTTTTGAGATAGGATTTCATGTAGCCCATATCCCTATGTCCTTAGGAGAGGGACATTAGGGAGCAATTTCCTGAGATGCTCAAGGTTAAACTTGGTCTCATCTTGAGTTGAGCCATAACAGACTTCTCCTGCTCCTGTGTCCCATGAGGCTAGGTGGTATCTGAGGCTGGGTCAAAGCTATATGAGCCTCTCCCAGGCTGGGAAGTAAGAAAAGTGTCTGCACAGGACCCCATGGCCTCCTGCTGTCCCAGTGTCTGTCAGGGTCATTCCCTGTATTGCAACCTCCAGATCTCAAGGTGGTGACACTGAGTGAATTAGTGATGGGTCTTGGCTTCTCTAATGTGTCCCCTCTGTGAGAGTGTCTGAATGGCTATGAGCCTGGGGCTCTGTCCACTACTGTTCAGCTCCAAGAGCACAGATGGCCCACTCTAACCCTTAAATGGTTCCTATCCCGAGGGTCATTTCGGAAGATTAAACAAAGTGACAAATAGCATCTCGTAGGGGGCTCTTCCCAGGGCCTCTGGGTCCCTCCTCTCTGTTTTCTTTTTCTTTCCCATATTTTTCTCCTTTGCCCTCTTTTTCTGTTTTTTTGTTTGTTTTTCTTTTCCCGCCCTTTTCTTTTCTTTCTTTCTTTCTTTTTTTTTTTCAAGGTAGGGTTTTGCTCTAGTCCAGGCTGACCTGGAATTCACTATGTATTCTCAGAGTGGCCTTGAACTCATGGCGATCCTCCTAACCTCTGCCCGGCCCCCTTTTCTTTTTTTGAGATAGGGTCTCATGTAGCCCAGAGTAGCCTCAAACTCTTAAAGCAAGAATGGCCTTGAACTCCTGATTCTCCTGCCCTCACCTCCTGAGTGCTGGGATTAAAGATATCATTCTTTTTAAAAAATATATTTATTTATTTATTTGCAAACAGAGATAGAAGAGAGACAAGACAGATAAAGAGAATGGGCACAGGGCCTCCAGCCACTGCAAGTGAACTCCAGATGCATGTGCTGCTTTGTATATCTGACTTTATGTGGGTGCCCAGGAATCAAACTCAGGCTGTTAGGCTTTGCAAGCAAGCACCTTAACCACTGAGCAAACTCCAGCCCTCTTGCCTCCTTTTAAAAAATTGTGGCTGCACAAGACCCCATGAGCCCAGTGAGAATTTACCTCCCACCTTTTTAAAACCATATTTAAGTTGAATGGCCTTCAGCCCATTCATTTAAGTTGAATGGCCTTCAGCCCATTCACATTGCTCCTCCACTGTCCCCACCATTTGTCGGTGGCACTTTGTCATTCTTCAGTCTTGCAGCTCTGAACTTATTAGATGCTCACTCCCATGGGCTCCTCTAGCCCTTGGTAACTGTTACACTCAGCTTCTCATTGCTGGCAGAAAATGCCCAGACACCGGCTGCTGACAGCTTGGAAGGCTGGCTGCAGAATACAGGCCAAAGCTCAGCTCCATCATGCTAGCTGCTCCCCAGCTTTCTCCCCTTCTCATCCAGTATAAGAGGTTTCAGCCATCATCGGCTCAGAAGTGATCCTTCAGAACTCCTCCTCCCCCTCACATATTCCAGTTTAGTCTTAAATTCCTGGGCTCAAGCCTTAACTTCCCAAGCAGCTGGGACTAAAGGCCTGCACAGCTAGTGAGTGCCTGGTTTTCCTGTGAGGGCCTTGTATGTTCCAGATAAACATTCTACCCTCTGACTCATCTTCCCCTCCCTCTTTAGTGTGTGGGGGTAGTGTGTGTGTGGTTGCAGGTGTACATGTGTGCATGGGTGTGTGGAGCCAGAGCTTGATGTCTGATGCCCTCTGCTTTATTAAGACTGAACCTAGAACTACTAATGGGGCTAGTAGACTAGCTAGCCTGCCAGCCCTAGGGGATTCTCCTGCCTCTACCTCCCTTACCCTGGGATTACAGGCGCTCCACCACATCCTGAGCCCTCCCTCCCTCCAGTGGATGTACAAAGTAATGGGCTTCACAGCTGCGCATGGTGGAGCACGCCTTTAATCCCAGCGGCACTCAGGATGCAGAGGTAGGAGGATTGCACTGAGTTCACAGCCACCCTGAGACTACATAGTGAATTCCAGGACCCACCTCAAACAAACAAAACAGAATCATAATGGGTTTTCTTATGGCATTCTCACACATATGTATCATTGCCATGTGCTCATATTCACTTCTCACTGCCCTCCTCCCCTTCCTCCCACTCTTTCTCCTTAAGGACATAATTTTTTAATATATATTTTTCGAGGTAGGGTCTCACTCTAGCTCAGGCTGACCTGGAATTCACTATGTAGTCTTAGGGTGGCCTTGAATTCACTCCGCTCCTCCTACCTCTGCCTCCCAAGCACTGAGATTAAAGGCCTGTGTGTGTGTGTGTATGCGTGCATGTATGTGCATACATGGATATATGCCCTTGCAGCGCCCTGAGGTGGTCAGAGTGGAAGGTTTGCTGTCCCGTTGCATTGTTCTTCCACCTAGTCTCGTTTTGGGGTTGAGTCTCTTTTTGTTGTCTCCAGAGCTTGCTGGGCTCCATGGATTCCTGGGTTTCTGCACCCCCGCAGGACTGGGGTTACAGGTGCTGACCGTGCGTGCCCAGCTGTCTTATGTGGGATCTGGAGATTTGAACTCCAGTCTTGGACCCTCTCAAGCTCTCACGCTTACTCAGGAAGTGCACATAACCATTGAGCAACCTCTCCAGTCTGCCTAAAAGGAAGTAGAATCTCTTCAAGGAACTTTCCAGATGGCTCGCTCACTTCTGGATGGTCCTCCTGGAAGAGTCCACAGATCAGCGTTTCTAACCAGCTCCCTGTTGGTGCCTGTGGTACTGGCCCAGTAGCCACACTGAGAGTGGGGCTATTCCCTCCTTCAGAGTCCTGTGGCCCCAGGCTGCCAGGCTCTGCACCATGGCCAGCCTCAGCACCCTGTCCCTGCATTTCATTCCTTCCTTGCCCTCCCCGCTCTCTTTCTCTCTCTGTTCATCCTGATTCCCGTTTCTCAGCAACAACTCCTGAAGTCTGCCCTTGGCCCTCAGCTCTATTTCTAAACCCAATTACTTTCTGAGAAATAAGACTCTTTCATTTAATGATATTGGGAGCAATATTCACCCATTACAGGAAACTTGGGAATTATTGAAAAATATACAGAGAAAAAATGAAAACGATGCAGAATCCTGTAGCCTATATATAGTCCGAAGAGTACCATTGCTGAGACAGGGTCTCTTGTGGTCCGATCTGGCCTTAAGATCAGATAGCTGAGCATGACCTTGAACCTACTGGTCCTCTTACCTCCAGTTTTCAGTTGCTGGGATTACAGGCGTGCATCACCATGCCCAGTTTTTTTTAAGATCTTTATTATGAATAAGTATGTATGAGCAAATCTTATGAATGTGTCCCTGTTTCCCTCCTCTCTGACCCCTACCTACTGGGGTCTTTCCTTGGTACACATACTAGATCTGTCCATAGGTTAGGGGGTTATGAACTGCACCAGAGGTAGCCAGGTTTTCGTTGTTGTTTTTTTTTCTTCCCCCTTGTGCATTGTTGCTGAGGGGGTCTCTGGATATTCTCCCCCACTATGACTCTTACAACCTTTCCACCCCCCTCTTCCGCTCAGTTCCCTGAGTCATGGTGGGTGAGTTTTGAGTCTGCTTTGTTGTTGAGATCTTAAGTATCTCTGGATCTTTGCCCTGAGTTGTGTTGGGTATCCTTGGTGTCTGTCACCACTGACCTTTCAGAGGTTATCAGATTTGCTGTGGTGATTGGTCTCCTGTTTGTCAAGTCACTTTCTCGTGGGTTTCATTTGGGCCCTATGTGAAGGCCAGGTGAGGTTTGTTTCCTGCCAGGATGTCAGTTATCATCCAGTGTCTGTTGGTGGGATTGGGTTGTCCCTGCACGCCCAGCTTTATTGCTGAGATTTTGAGACAGTCTTTTTTTTTAAAAAATATTTTATTTATTCATTTTCAAGCAGAGGAGAGAGAGAGAGAGAGAGAGAGAGAGAGAGAGAGAGAGAGAGAGAGAGAGAGCGCGAGCGAGCACACCAGGGCCACCACCTTGTGGGTCTGGCTTATGTGGGTCCTGGGGAATTGAACCCAGGGCCTCAGGCACTGGAGGCAAGTGCCTTAATCGCTGAGCCATCTCTCCAGCCCTTGGGCCTCTTTTTTCCCAGCATGTGTATATGTTTTAAGGCATAACTGAAATAATGGAAAACAAACACATGTGAACGTTGTGTCCACAACAGACGTGTATAGTTCTGTGTATGTGCTACACTATTTTAGATCTTTTTTATTGCTGTTTTTAAAAATCATGTGAAAAGAACTATTTCATAGACATTAATAATTACTAATATTTAATGCATCCTTAAGGTGTAAGGCTCTGGGGTAAATTACCGTTATTTTAAATGATATTCCATTATTCATCCAACTGGTCTACTACATGAATAATGCTGTACTGAACGTCTTTATCTTTCTGGTTATTTCTTTCCACCATGGGTTGGTAAACTTGTTGTGAAGGTGAGATGATGAATATTTATGTTTTTGTAGGCTGTCTAAGTCTCTGTCCTTTCCATTAAAGCACAAAAGTAGCGCTACACTAGCTAAACAAATGAATGTAGCTGTATTCTGATAAAACTTTATTTACAAAAATAGGGGATAATAAGCTGGACATGATGGTACTTGCACATGGGAAGCTGAGGTAGGTGGATCACCTTGAGTTCGAGGCCAGCCTGGAGTTAGTGAGTTCTAGGTCAGTCTAGGCTAGAGTCAGACTCTACCGCTCAAAAAAAAGTTTAAAAATGTGGCTGGCTGGATTTGGTCTATGGGCCTTAGGTTGGCACACTCTAGTACAGACTAGGTCACTTAAGAACTGTTGTTTTTTAAAATGGCAGATAGAAAATATCTTCCACTGTGCTAAACAGTCTCCATTACTGCTATTCCTTCACTCTTCCTTTTTCTTCTCCTTTACCTTCTCTCTTGACATTTTCATCTTACTAATTTATTTCTCTCTTCATATCTCCTTCTTATTCTTCCTCTCTTAAAAAAAATGTAATGTGACGCATGTCTGTCATCCCAGTATCTAGGAGTCTGAGACAGTAATATTGTAAATTCAAGGCCAACCTGGGGTATATAGCAAAACCTCATCTCAAAAAAAAAAAAAAAAAGTCCTAAGCTGGAGAAATTGCTTAGTGGTTAAGGCGCTTGCTTGCAAAGCCTAATGACTTGGGCTTGATTCCCCAGTAGCCGCATAAAGACAGATGCATTAAGTGGCGCATGCGTTTGGAGTTCATTTGCAGTGGCTGGAGGCCCTGGCACACCCATTGTCTCTCTTTATCTCTTTCTGCTTTCAAATAAATAAAAAAAAATTAAAAGGAAAAAGAGGCTGAGTGTGGTGGTGCACGCCTTTAATCCCAGCACTAAGGAGGCAGAGGTAGGAAGATCACCATGAGTTCAAGGCCACCCTGAGACTACATAGTGAATTCCAGGTCAGTCTGGGCTAGAGTGAGACCCTACATTTAAAAAAAAAAGGTGTTAAAAAGCACAAAACCAGATCTTTGCCTCCCCCTGAACAAGGCACATAGATGCCGAGTTCCTGTTTTACACAGTTCCATCTGCACACCCACCCCAACACACACAGACCACAACATCAAGAAGTTTCCTTTACTCGGTCTTTACTAATTCAATAGGTACCGGCATTTATGTTAATCGTATAGCCTTGTCCATTTTTTTCTTATCAGCCCTTTGGTTTCCCATTCTTTTTCCCTCTGTGTGTTTTCTTCGTCCTGCGCATGGGCTCCTGTTTCTTTTTGATTTTGCACGAGCTTTTCACAAGGAAAGAGTTTTAAGTCTCCTTATTTCAGTTATTTTTCATAGTTTTTGACTTTGCCTTTCCACTGAATTTATAATTATTTGGATGAAGAGAAGTGCTTCATTTTTAGTTATCTCCTCCTTCCCAGTTGGTTTCACGATCGTGCATCCCATTTTGCTTTTGCTCTTGGCTGTTTCTGTGTTTTGTGTTTTAGTTTTGATTTTTTTTCTTTTTTGCAACAGGGTCTCATGTAGCACAAGCTGGTCTCAACCTCACAATATATCGCTGGGGATGACCTTGAACTTCTGATCCTCCTGCCTAGAAAGAATGACAGGCACGTGCTGCCACATCTAGCTTGCTTTTAGCCTCTTAGTGTTGGGCACTGCTTGTTGGCACTGCTACTGAGGGCACAGAGAACAAAGGGTTTAAGGATGTCTGAGTGGGTGAAACCCCAATAATTCGGTAGGCATTTCCCAGCTCCATCAACCCTGACTCCCAACCCCCCATGGGCCAGCCACAGGAACCAACATTCCCATCTCAGCATGACTGGCATTGGGTATCAGACAAACTTCCTTGTACCCATCCCCACGGACCGTGGCTAGAATCACGTATTTCCCGCCAATCAGGCCCCCAAATGAGGTGTTCTCAGGTTGTCCATACTCACCTATCCCAGTGCAGGCCGCTAACTCACCATCCCTACCAACCAATCCCCTTTTCTCTTCCCTATTCCCCATCCCCCTGACCCCCTTTTTCCTATAAATGTAAGTTCCCCCAATTGAATAAAGAACCACATAGATACACTATACACATCTGCTCGAGTCTGTGTCTTGCAGGACCCCCCCTGCATTGGCCCCCCAGCTCTGTAGAACCGCCCTGAGACAGCGGAGTAGCAGAGCAGCGACCAGCCTTCGATCAGCTCCCACCGCTTCACCGGTTTCCCTCCGATGCAGCTAATGATGCCCCCGGAGGCGAAAACAACATCTTAGTAGTTATAAACTATTTGGGAATGTGGTGAAGAAATACATATATTAGAAAGGTTTCCAGCTGCGCCTCACTGAAATTCTGATGAGTAGTAGTGGTATAAAACGGTAGATCTCCAGCTTTAGCTCACATCACCAGGAGGCCCTGGGTTCAAGCCCCAGCACTGCAGAAAATCAACCAATTAGGGGGAGTTGTAAACTCTTGTAGGGTTCCACTTACAGACCTTCAGGTTCTGTAGGTCTAGGGTGGACTTGTTCTTTTTCTCTCTTTTTTCTTTATCTTTCTCTTTCTTTCCTTCCTTTCTCCTTCTTTCTTTTGGAGCTCACTCTGTAGCTCCAGGCTAGCCTCGAACTCAAATCGATCCTCCTACCTCTGCCTCCCAAGTGCTGGTGTGACACCACCCCAGTTAGGATGGTGTGTTTCTAATACATCCCCACACTGTGCTATCCCTGCTGGTTTGAGGACTCACTTGGAAAACCACTGGCTTAAGCAATCGACGCACTAAAGTTTCCAATAAAACAAAAAGTCCAGGCCCAGAGGAGACCCAGGTTGGTTTACCAGCTCACTGATAGGCTCTACATAGGATTCTCTTGGCCTTTTCCTCAGGATTGCAAGATGGCTGGAATAGTTCCAAACAACTCATACATGCACCATTGTGAACAGGAAGAAGGAGGGGGGGGGGACCATGACTGTTTTTGGAAGCGTCTCATGCTGTAGTCTAGGTTGGACTTGAATTTTCAATCCTCCTGCCTCAGCTTCCCAAGTGCTGAGACTTCAGGCATGTGTCTTCACACCTGGCTTAAAAGGCTTGCCTTTCAACAGTGTTAGGCGCATGGCTACTTTGACTAAAGCTTGCCCACAATTCTCTGCCCAAGGGCTTCCGTGTAGAGTTGGACAGTCTAGGTCTCGGACTTCAGTTACAGGTCGAATCCCTGGTTGGAGGTCACCAAGGAGGAAACAAGACCAAGTTAGGTTGGCCTTGAAACTGGTTCTTGGCTTCCCTGAAGTACTTGGATTTCTGCCTGGTTTTGGATCCAAAGGCTGGCCTGGTGTCTGGATGCCTTCTTGCCTGAATTCCTTGTTAAATAACCAGCCTGAGTCTAAATTAGAAACCCTGATTGCTTTTGCCTGGTCTTCTCTTAGGGAGAATCTTCTGGCCTCTTCTCCGTGGTCTGCTACATGTTGATGGTTGCACTGAATGGGCTGCCTTATCTCCCTGTGGAGGCTCCTCAGGGTGGTGAACCCCTGCCTCTGAAGGCTTGCTTGGTTGCTATGCGAGCTACTGACCTGGTACTGCCTTAACTGTCTATTTGGATGTTTTCCTCTGTGCAGTTCAGGGTTAGCTCACTGATACCATTGTGGTGGGAGTTGGAGGAGATGGTTCGTTCCTCCCACAGCAGGATGTCTGAGGTCCCAGAGGAATGTGTTAGAGCAGCGTCTATAAGTGTCCACGTGGGTGCCGTGCAGAGGAGAGTGGGGTGCTGTACTAGTTACTGGTTGCTGCAAATAATACCTGACCCGAAGCAACTTCTGGAAGGAGAGGGTTTATTTTGGCTCATGTTGTGAAGGGATAGAGTCCTTTATGGCGGGGAAGGCATGACAGGCCAGCTCATCATATTTTAGTCAGGAAGCAGAGAGCAACAGGAAATGGGGCCAGCTATAAAACCTCCAGGCCTGCCTCCAGTGGGCAACTTGCCCCAGCAAGGTTCCGCCTTCTAAAGGGTCACAACCTTCCCAAACAGCACCACTAGTTAAACACCTGAACCTATGGTATGTGGGGAAGGGGTCTATGACATCCAAACCAAAACAGAACAGGTACTTACCACCCGAGGGGTCAAAGGTGGCTTCTCTGTTAGAATTTTTTGCAGTCCCAAGGGAGAAACCTGGACTTAAACGGGTTTAAATAAAATCTAACGAGGAAGTCCAGTTGAAGGCTGGCTTCCAAGTGTGGCTTCTTGCATCAGCTCATGCGGTATCACTGGAGTCCATTCCTGTCCATCTTTCAGTCTGGTGTCTTCTGGTTCACTTCCTGGGCGTCTGGCTCATGGTTACAGCATGGCTGCCAGCAGCTCTGGGGGCTAAGTTTTTTTTTTTTTTTTAAATCGTTCTTTCCAGAAGAGAAAGAGAAAATCAACTTCCTTGATCATGCAACAAAAGGCCTGGAGTTGATGTTTGTTAGTCCTTATTGGACTGATTCAGCTCATCAACTTCCCTGAAACCAACCACAAAGAAAGAGGAAATGTGGTCTGTGGATTGGTTAAAGGTTGGGTCGCAGGATTCAATCTTGGAGTGGAGGTAGGGGTGTTAACTCTAACCAAACCATGTGGCTGGGCAGGAGGTGAGGGTGCTTCCAAGGACATTTTAAGGGCACTGCTGCTGGGGGCTGGAGGTGGAGAATCAATCTAGAGATATTTACTTTCATTGGAGTTGAGCTTTGTGTGTGGGGGGTGGAATCAGATGAAATCTCATGGTAATGCAGGATCTTAAAATCAGGAGAAAACACGTTTTTTGTTTTAAAAATATATTTTATTTATTTGCAAGCAAAGAGCGAGAAAGGGAGAAAGAGAGAATGAGAATGGACACACCACGGCCTCTAGCCACTGCAAACAAACTCCAGATGCATGCACCACTTTGTGCATCTGGCTTTAAGTGGGCACCAGGGAATCAAACCTGGATCCTTAGGTTTTGCAGGCAAGCACCTTAACCACTGAGCCATCTCTCCAGCCCCAGAAAATGTGTTCTAATCAGTGGCTAGAAAGGAAGAGGTGCTGATGGTTGTCTGGACTGCCTAGGCTGTGGAGTGTGACTGGTCTGGCTGGCTTAAAGGGACAGGGCTGGGGGTTATCCAGGGAGATGGCTCCATGGATAAAGTGCTTGCTTTGCAAGCATGAGGACCTGAGTTCAGTTCCCCAGCACCCACATGAAAGGAGGGCATGGAGTGAATGCCTGTAATCCCAGCGCTGGGGAGGCAGACCGGAGAATTCCCGGAGCTCACTGGCTATGCATGTGCACCTGCACACATATGAACATGCATACCCATGTACACATGTATCACTGCCCATCACCCACGGAGGGCAGTGATCACACAAATATACACACACACACCGCTTGTGGGTTGACGAACGTGTGTTCTTTTATTGCGGGGAACGAGGCAGTATATATAGAGCTTCCTGGCCAATCAGGGTTAATGATAAGAACCTGTGCATAATAGCCAATCGCAATCGCCTCCTGAAACTCATTAAGCCAAGCCCCTCTTGGCAGGCTGTCAGGTGACGTCCAAGACTAAGCCAGGGTGTGCCTCCAAGGGCCCCCAAAGGCTTTCGCCCTGACACACATACACAGACCTCTCCCAGTGCCCACCGCAGCTCAGTACACAGCTTGGTCAGCACCAGGCCATCCAATCCCAGTTCTTCTGACTCTTGGGCCACCCAGCTCTGCAGGTAACTCCCCCAGGCCTGAGCTGAGAACACATGATTCTGTCACTTGCTGGCCTTACTATTCTCTGTACCTTCGCCCCATGTGAGCCTCTGCAGCTTGAACTTAGTTCTGGAGAAAAGTGGGGGTGGGGGGCCACACATTCATCTGAATAATGTCTATGTCAGAAGGCTTCACCGACAGAAAGCTGATGTTTTTTTCTACATGGTGCCAATAGCAGGATGGGAGTTCTGTGAGGGTGGATGTCTGTTCTCTCTGCTACCTTGTGGTCTGTGGTCCCTTTTCTGATCCTAATTCTCATCGTCACCATTCTGTTTAGTCATGTGAGCCTCTTGAATCCTTTTGGAATCAGAGTAAACTCAAAGGAAATGCATAAATAACGTGATTTGCCGATTTGTTTTCCTTTAGGTCTTGGTTTCTTTCAGCATGGCAAGGAAAAATATATAATTCAGACACAAATTTGGCCTGATTAAGATCAAATGAGGTCCTCTTATGCGTTCTCCTTTTGTCTTTGCTCCCCCTCCCCTCTCCCGCCCCCTTCCTCCCTCCCTCTCCTCCTTCCATTGTGAAAAAGCGTTTGATCCTCCTTCTGAAGGGGAAGGAGAAATGTTGGACGCTCAGAAGTGGCTGGTAGAACATGCTTGCCTCTGACTTCCTCTGGGGTGGAAATTCATTTAAAACTAGCAGTTTCCAAAGTGGCTGCCAAAGCCACAGCGCCGGGAGGAGGGGGACAGGGATCTAGAAGGACGAGCTGGAGCCAGGCAGTGGGCGTGGGGAGCCCACCATTCCCGGCCCTCCCTCCACTCACCCAAGCTGCTCCCTGGAGAATATCCTCCAAGCTCAAAGTGACTATCTGCTCTGTGTCCAGACCCCAGAAAGCAGCCTGGAGTCAGATGGCGCTCCCTCCCAAACCCTTTCTGTTACAACTCATGGAAATTCTCCATGTCCTTTTCCATTCAGCTTAGCCTCTCCTCAGTTTGTAAAGCTCTCCATAACTAGGTACATCCTACCAAGGATATCGTCGTTAGCCCCCCAGTGCAACCCTCAGCTTCCCTCTGCTCTCCCAACACGCCCAGGAGCCCCTTGGATTTCTTGTCCTGGGCTGATGTGAGCTGCGGTTCCCCATGCACTCACTTTCTGTTGCTCTAGATCTGGGCAAGTCACACAACCCTCCCAGCCTTGGGTTCTCTTCAGGCCTCTGAACAAGTGGGATTTACTGAGTTCCAGGAGCACCAGCCCTATCGCCTCTTTGGTGACCATAAGTCAATTTTCCTCTGGGAAAACTCCCACCTGATTTGGGGTCCATGGTCCTCTGGTGGGAGCTGCTTTTGCTCCCAGCTTTAGCAGGAGACCCTGTGATCTAGTCAGAAGTTAAACAGCACATATCTGGCCTCTGCTGCCCTGACTGGTCTGTGGGTATGGGGGGACTGAAGCTGATCTAACCTGGGCACTTTGTGAAAGATGCTGGACAGATACTGCTCCTTGTGTGCGGTTGCATGTGTACATGTGTGCATGGGGAAGTCTCCTGTCTCCACCTCTGTTGTAGTTATCTTGTTGCTGGAACAAAGCACCCAACCAAAAGCAGCTGATGGGAAGAAAGTTTTTATTTTGGCTTACAGTCTCGAGGAGAAGTTTTATGATGGCAGCGGAAAGCATGGCATGAGCAGAGGCATGAGCCACAGCAGGAGAGTGAGCTGATCTCTGGAAAGGGGGACTGGGACCCCTCTTTATAGCATTCCAAAGCCCACCCCCAACAACAAACCTCTTCCAGGAAGGCTTCACCTCCCAAATTGCCATCAGCTGGGGACCAAGTACCTTAACTGCTTGGCCATCTCTTCAGCCCCAAGCATTCAAAACAAATGAGTTTATGGGGGACATCTGACTCAAACCACTGCAACCTCCTTTCTTATCCTAGGCACATTGGGATTATAGATCAGTTTCTGGATTTTACGTGGGGTCTGGGGATATGAACTCAGTCAACTCAGAGTTATACAGCAAGAACTTTTTCCACTGAGCCATCTCCCAGGCCCTCTGCTCTTTGCTTTTTTTAAAAAAAATTTTTTTTATTAGAGAGATTGGGGCTGGAGAGATGGCTAAGCAGTTAAGGCACTTGTCTCCAGTGCCTAAGGCCCTGGGTTCAATTCCTCAGTACCCACATAAGCAAGACCCACAAGGTGGTGGCCCTGGTGTTCTCTCTCTCTCTCTCTCTCTCTCTCTCTCTCTCTCTCTCTGTGCTAGAAAATGCATAAATAAAATATTTTTTAAAAAAGAGAGAGAGATTGGAAGATTGAGTATGGGTGCTCCAGGGCCTCTTGCCATTGCAAACAAATTCCAGATGCATGCACTGCTTTGTGCTATGGCTTTACATGGTTACTGGAGAGCTGAACTGGGTCACCATGCTTTGTAAGCAAGTACCTTTAACCACTGAGACATCTCTCTAGCCCCTACTTTTTACTTTTGATACAGAATCTCAAGCCCCTGAGATCAGGCTGGCCCTAATCTCACTATATAACTAAGGATGTCCTTAGATTTCTGATCCTTCTGACTCTACCTCCCAAGTGACAGGTCTAAAGGTGTGCACCTTACACTTTAGTTTCCAGTCCAGGTGCTGTCCATATGGCTGTGTGACCTTGGGTCAGTTGCCTGTGTTCTGTCTTCACTAGCTCCCATCCTGGCCTGGGATTTATTGAAATACTTGGTGTTAGGTAGATACATTCTCTCCCCGACTCTCCCACTGTTAGCAGAGGTACTTATGACACACACTCAGGGATAATACTGACAAATTAGGGTTTGGAATATTTGGGAACAGTTAGCATCCCTAGTTTCTTTTAGTCAACAGTACTCACCCAGAGCCCTCCCCCACCAAAGCGAACCCAACTTGCTAGGAATTGACGACATAACCAGTGAGCTTTATTTTGACATGACAATCAATGTGTCTAAATCCTAAATCCCAATACAAATATCATTCCCTCCTGGAAGCTTTCCTTAGTGCTCTGAGTATGGATACATTGTCATCCGTGTGCTTGGCTTTTGTCTACATGGGAGTGTCAGCCTGTGGACAGTTGGTGCCATTTACTGAACAGCTAAATTTCCAAGCAACACAGGCTAAAGAGGCAGACTGCATGACTGCGGTAGGGAAGACATCTAAAGAGCCCCCAGCAGACTCTCTAGAGGATGGAAAGATGGTCTGAGTCCTCCGTTCCCCATGCATGTTCTGATTTTCCCTAGCAGAGTCTCTGAGCACATGAGTTTGCATTTAGATCCGAGTTCCGCTCCTAGCTCTGCCACATACTTGCTGAGTGCCGGAAGCCACCTCTCTGGGCCATCGTTCTGGCTTTGCTCAGCCATCCTCATGGCTGATGGCGCTGGTCCCTCCCCTCCAGGCTGCCTGCCCTTTGCACATCTGTGAAGTAAGCAGGCCAGTGGGAACACACAGCCTCCAGTCCGCTGGCTCCTCACGCAGGGGGATTAAAATCAGTCTCTTCTTCCTACTTTGGAATGCTGACTATTTGGTCAAGGATTCAGCTTTTCTTTTCTTTTTTTATGAGGCTTTAAGAAAACCCAAATTAAACTCTGATTTGTTTTTAAAGATCAGCATTCTTAATCTTTCAGCATTTGGCTCACTTTCCTGCCAGGCATACAGAGCAACATTAAGCAGACCTGTGGCCTAGCACAGTCTGCCTTTTCTCCGGCATGTGCTGGGTGCAGTGGAGGGCAATGGGTTTCATAAGACACAGCTCTATGGAGATCACAAGTCTTACCCTGCCACTGGAGTGGGCTGTGTGACCTTGGCCAAGACCCTTCACTTCTATGGGTCTTCATGTGTCCATCTGGAGAATGAGGGCATGGAGCATCAGGGCATGTGAACACTCTGAAGGCCAGAGACCACTAGAATCAACATATTTCAAGGCCTGTTGTGGTGGTGTAGGCCTATAATTCCAGTAGACTGGAGGCTGAGGCAGGAGGATCATGGGTTGGAGGTCTGGCTGGACCATAAAGTGAGACATGATCTCTCTTCTCATCCCCATAAGATCTATATTTCACACTGGGACTCAGAGCAGGGAAGTGACCTACCTAAGGGCATATAGCTATTTAACAGGCAGAACAAGGTCAAGTGTTCTGGTTTCTAAGATTCCCTCCCCTCCCACTGTCTACTCTATAGAAATGCCATTTTCTCTGAGGATGAAATATGGTGGCAATATGCAACATTCCTGTAGAATTCTCAAGACCTCTACCTTCATGACTAGCGTCCAGTAGACTTTAGGATGAGATTTGTGCTTCTGGAGTCATTAAAAGAATGGGCTGGAGAGATGGCTATTGGTTAAGGAACTGCAAAGTCTGATGACCTGGATTTGATTCCCCAGCACCCATGTAAAGCCAGATGCACAAAGTGGCATATGCATCTGGAATTTGTTTGCAGTGGTTAAAGGCCCTGGTATGCCCATTCTCTGTCTCGGTCTCTCTCTCTCTCTCTCACACACACACACACACACACACACACACACACACACACACACACACACACACAATGTCTTCAGTCTCTCTGTGCAAATAAATGATTAAATAAAAATATCTTTTAAAAAAGAACAGAAGATGGGGAGCTCCAGTGGCGCAATCGGTTAGCGCGCGGTACTTATACGGCAGTACATGCAGAAGAACAGAAGATGGGGGCTGAAAAGACGGCTCAGCTGTTAAAGGCCCTTGCTTATTAACATATGACAGCTCGGGTTTGATTCCCAGCACCCATGTAAAGCCAGATGCATGGTGCATGCATCTGGAGTTCATTTGCAGTGGCAGAAGACCCTGGTGCTCCTATACTCTCTCTCTCTCTCAAATTAATTTTTTTAAAACAGAAGATGTAGAAATGACTTGGGAGATGGCTCAGCAGTGAAGGCACTTGCTTGCAAAGCCTGCCGGCCTGGGTTCAATTCCCCAGTAGCCATGTGAAGCCAGATGCACAAAATGACACATGTGTCTGGAATTCATCTATAGTGGCAAGAGGCCCTGGTGTGCCCATACTTACTCTCTCTCTGCTCGCAAATTAAAAAAAAAAATTCTAGAAAAAGAATCCTGTAAGAAATTCAATACATGCTTAATCTGATTTTTTTAAAATGTAGAAACAGAGAAACATCTACAAAATGTGTTACCATTGTTTTCATTATGCCTTCCCTGCCATGATGGACTGTAACCCCCATCTGTACGTCAAAATAAACTTTTCCTCCCTTAAACTGACCTTTTCTAGGTGTTTAGTCTCAGCAATAAGAAGGTAACTGATGTAGACCCCAATGAACAATTTTTGACTAACACCAAAGTGGTGTGAAAACCAGCAGCTCTCCTAATGTTTTCCCCTAGCTTCTGAGATTGCCGGGAGGGTTGTCAACTATCTCGGTCCAAGACTGAAGGCTTTCCTGGGACAGGATTTCTGGTACTGAAACCTAGAAAGTTCTGGAAAGTCCCTGACAAGCTAAGCTGAGTCAGCCATTTTCAGGGACAGCTGAGCCATGAGGCAAAGGATCTTTTAGCAAGGGGGAACTGGCAGGCCTGAGTCCCTGCTCCTCTAGCTCCATGCTACTATAATTTGGGTCTTTTTCTTCCTTCTTCTTCCTTGCTCTAGCCCAGGCTGACCCAGAACTCACTCTATAGCTTTAGGCTGGCCTTGAACTCACAGCAATCCTCCTACCTCTGCTTTCCTAGTGACAGGCTTAAAGGCATACGCCACCATGTCTGGCTTAGTTTGGCTCTTAAGTGTCCCCCAAAGCCCCACATTGGGCCTAAGTCAGGTATGGAGGTGCGCCTCTGTAAGGATCACAAGTTCAAAGCCAGCCTGAGCTTCATAGCAAGACCCTGTCTCAAAAACAAACAAATAAAAAAAGCCCACATGAAAAAAAAAAAAAAGCCCATATTGTCATTTATACCTTTAATCCCAGAGGCCAGAGTGAGTTCAAGGTCAGTCTGGGCTAGAGTGAGACCCTACCTCAACAAATAAATAAAATAAAAAATGGCTTGTTTCTAAACATGGTGTTGGGAGGTGCTAGAATCTTTTAGAAATGGGTTCCAGGTGGAAGGTCCTTAGATTATTGGGGTGTGCTTTAGAAGGGAATTTGGGGACTCAGGCTTTTCTTCTTCCTCTTACTCAATAGCCATGAAGTGAATGGCTTTGTTGAACTTCCGCTTGGGTCGTGTTGGGCCACCACAGGCCCAAAGCAATGGGGCCAATGGATCATGAGCTGGTACCTCCAAAACAGTCAGCCATGTAAAATATTTAAAAAATTATTTGTCTGTGTGTGTATATATACATGTTCATGTTGAACGTGGCCACACACGCCTTGGGGTATATGTGGAGGTCAGAGGCCAACTTTTGGGTTGGTCCTCATCTCTCCACCTCTGAGCTTGGATGTTCTCATCAACCAGTTGGGATTTAAATGAGATAATGAATGATGCCTACTTCAATGCCTGGCCGTCACCCAATGAACAAGTCACATTTCTTCCAGGGTGCCCAGAGAAGAAAAATGTTCTCCCATGGCTGAGTCCAGGCACACAGAGGTGGGTTTTTATAAAACCATCCATGCAGTATTCTCTTTGAGCATGGCTACTTTGGGACAAATGGCCACATGTCTCTCATCGCAATCCTGGACAAAGCATCCATATTGTCTCTACTTTGATTCTTCATCAAGACTCCTAGACGTCATCGGGTCAGTTTGGGGTGGAGTGTGTCTGTGAGCTGCTGGGTCCCAACCCTAAGTGGCATAGCTGGTGCCGTGAAGAAGGAGGGTCATTTCACCAGACCTAGTTTAAAATCCCAGCTCTGCTGAGGTCTGCTTATCACTGTTATGTCCTGTGATACGTGATGGTCCACATGTCCCCGGCCAGGCTTTCAGGTCTCAGCTTAGTGTCTCTGGTATCTTGTGGGAGCTCGGTGAATATTTGGGTGTTTGTGTTTGCATTCGTGTCATCTAAACTTTAAAGGGTGTCACAGTCTTCCTGTGATGTTCAAGGCTGGGTTTGGAGAGGTGTGTTCCCTGGACAGGAAGCCAGCTAGCTCCCTTGACAGGGATCAAATTATTTTCCTTCAGAAACCTGGAAACAAAGCCCCAAACCTTGGCTTTTGAGCCTCAGCACAAACATTCCACACTGTTGGCTCTGGGTTTTGGCCAGTCTCAATCAGTAAAGGGTAGAAACCTTGAAGATTAAAGTCAGCCACCCCACAGACCTCCCTGGTGGATTTCTCCTAAGACTCGTTCACAGTTTAGAAACCTTTATCTTCATTTCTTTCCAAGCCTGCAGTTGCCAGTTGCAGCGGGGAGTTCTGCAGCTCTGTAGGCTGTGCAGAAGCCAGCGATTGTCCTGGCCTCACTTTCCTCAAGGGATTAAAGCATCAGCTAGGAAGCCCACTGCATACTCCTGCT
>PVHP010016176.1:0-36346 GCA_004024765.1 Zapus hudsonius | reverse complement strand
TTGGTCTTCGGTGGTCCTCCAGAGACCTAGAGAAAGTGGCCACTAGGTGGCAGTGTTGGCTCCAGAACCTGGAATCCCAGGGCCAGGAGGAGGGGCCTCAGCCAACATTTGAGCTGAAAACCAACAAATATTCTGAAATGCAGTGCCCCCTCCCCCTTCTCCTCACCCCCCTCCTCACCCCCTTGCCCCCCCACTCCCAGCAGCCAGTCAGGGATATTTCAAAAACTTCAGACTAATCCTAAGGATAAAGATGTTCCCTAGGGAGAAGATTCAAAGACGGTGCCTCAGGCTCTGCAGTGTCCCCAAAGCCAGGCTACCTCCACCCTGTAGCTGAGGAGGTGGGGGGGGGGGGCTGTGGGAGAGCTGCTGACCTGAAATCCCACTGAGAACCATTGGCTCTTCACTTTTGCTCATTCTCCCCCTCTTCCTGGCCCTAGAAATCTCCTTCTATCTTTTTAAACTTTTTATTGACAACTTCTATAAATATAGACAATATACCATGATCATCAACCCCTTCCACCACCTTCCCTTTTCCCCCTAACAAATCCCCCTCCACTGAATCCCTTCTTCATTCCAACTAGCATCTCTTCTATTTTGAGCTCATCATTTCCCCCTCCTATTCTGCAGATTGTGTGGAAGAAGTGTCAGCCACTGTGAGGCCCCTTTGTGCCTGGAAGATAGTAGTGTTGTAACAGTGGAGTGAATACTTGAGTTTGTATCTCAGCGTGCCAAAGAATTGGACAAGCTTAGATAGAGAGCATTTTTAACATCACACACGTTTATTTCTATCAGAGTATGTTCAGAGGATTCGGGAGTAGGATTAGAGAAAGTAGCCCATACCTTACTTAAAAGGAAAGAAGTTACAGAGATCTCCAGCCACGGGTGTGGAGAGAGCCCATGGGAGAGGTTTTAGCCACATATCCAAACAAACAGGAGAAGTAAGGATGTCAGAGGGCTCCCATCATGAGAAGGAAAGGTTCACGTGGGAAAGAATCCCAGCTCCTCACCATTGGCTGTGGTGAGGGGGTCTTACCTAAGGCTTGGAGCCTGGAGACTCAGATGTCCTTCTGCTGGGCCATATGGTGTTAGGTTCTGAGGTTGAGAGGGAGTAGGAGGAAGACCCCCTCCCACAGGTAGAGAGCGCATGGCCTCACACAGTGAGTGACCTCATGTCACGCTATCAAGGACACTCCCAGGCCGGAGCTTTGCCACTCCTCCCAGCAAAGAAATCTTTAAAAGTCCTGATTTGAACTTGGGGTGCTGCTTTTTTTCTGTCTGGACTGCTGGGCTGGAGACTGAGCCGGTGAGTTGTGCCCCTCCCCCTCTCTGATCCCTCTACCAAGATCAGAGAGGGGGAGGAAGGGAATTTTCTCTTTAACATGTGTGTTATTTTCCTTTTGTCTTCACTTTTTTTGGGTGATTCTGTGCACTTTGATGTTGATGTGTGAACCTCACAGACCACGTGGTGACTAGGCTGCTTCCCTATCCAATTCCCCCTTCCTTAGCTGATTTTAATCTAGAATAAACGTGTGATAAGAAAAATAATTCTGTCCAAAGTGTCTAAATTCTTTTGGCATTAGAGGACATGAACTCAGGGGGAAATACAGCGGTAAAATCCCAGACATGGCAGTGGCAATTTCCTCGTTACAAGGTTGACTACCCCTCAGAAGGGCAGAGGGCACATGCAATAATGCAAGTCACACAGCGAGGTTTATTTCTAGCTAGCTGGGGTCTGAGTATCTGCCTGGCATAGTGGGTTTCAACATGGATCCTGAGCATAGGGCTCTAGGGGTTTTTATATTCTTTTAACAACAAGCATGAGTTACACAGTAATTTCCCACAGCCCTTGGGGGTACCTATTCTGGCCCATTCCCATCACCCATCCTGGTGGTGGGGTGAGATAAATTCCAGGACCCATCCCTCAAGATAAACATTTGGTCTTTTGATGCAACCACCCGCAATCTCCCTCATTTTGTTGGGTAAGATTAACCAACTGCCACCCTTGTTCCTCATTCCAGTAATTCATTCCAGTAAGTTTTGGCCCAGCCCCCCCCCCCCCAGGCCATCATGGCTGTTATCAGGCTAAGTTAACTATGTGTCTAATAGTGGCAAAGATAGATAGATAGACAGAATTTCCTGTTCCAGTGAGTATTCCCTGGTCCAGGTGAGCAGAGAGACAGCTGGTTGGTCTATGTTTGACCAATCAGTTTCAGGATTAGGTTTTAACTCTAGTTAGAGACACCTCCCACTAAAGGGGAGGGCAGTCAGGCATGAGGTGAGGGTAGCCTGCCTGAGAGTACAAGTTAACCTGTCACAGTGTAAGCACTCCTCCCTGTCCTTTGGCTCTTACATTCTTTCTGCCTCTTCTTCCACAATGTTCCCTGAGCCTTGGATGGTGTGAGAGAGATGTCTCTGTGCTGAACACTCCACCCTCATTCTTCAGCACACTGGTGAGATTTGAGTCAACCCAGTGGTCATTGCCATCTGAAAAGAGATGCCTCTCTAATCAAAAGCAAGAGTAGCATTGTGATGGTCAGACCTCTCTGCAGAGGCACTCCCTCCCCTTGAGGGGAGGTGTCTAATTAGAGTTACAACCTAGGTGCTAAAACTGATTGATCAAATATAAACCAATCAGCTGTCTCTCTCACCTGGGAAGAACTTAAATTCTCTTTCCTTAGAGGAAGTGGTCTCTTTTTTTCCTTCCACGTGGCAATGGAGTAGAGGGGACTGCTGACCCAGGCCTCAGTGAGGTAAGGCCTATGCCCCTACCCAGCTAATGCCTGGGGTGGGGGGCAGGTTCCAGACTTTTTCTCTCATGAATCTCTCTTTCTCATAAAGGGAGCTTTCTGTTACCTTTTCCTTGGCTGTTTATTTAGCTAAATAATATAAGTTCTGTTAAAACTCTCTGACACGTGTTCTCCCCACACTGGTGGCTGGAAAACTCTGTAACTTCCTACATGGTGACTGGGAGATTTCCCCATCCAACTCCCCCTTTCCTAATTTACTAAATTAGAATAAATGTATAATTAAAATGTAATTCTGTTCCTGTGTACAATTCTTTGGCATTAGAGGACACAAACTCGGAGTAGGAAGAGGGGGAAGGGAGGATTCCAAAACTCTCTCTCCCCGTGTTGCTTACAATTATTGATTATCAGCAATCTGTATCAGCATCAGTATATGGGCATAAGCATAAGTATTTAGAGGGCAGTTTGGTGGGCAAAATGTATGCATTTAGCCAGATAACAGCAGTAGTTTCCTCCCTAGGGCTTGTGACCTCCCAGCCACAGGCTTTTCATTAGGTTTTCAGCACTAGGCAGGAATTCCCTCCCATGGAGTGGGCCTCAGGTCCAGGAGCAGTTGGTTTCCCCATAAAAGACATGCCACTATTGCACCAGTTGGTACATTTGGCCTGGCTGGCCTGCCATAAAGCTTGCAGGGTCCACAGGCTGCATATCTCTTCCCAGCATCCTGACAATAGGGAGGAGGCTTCTAGCTAAGCTCCAGCTTGATTTTTTTTCAAGGTAGGGTCTCGCTGTAGCCCAGGCTGACCTGGAATTCACTATGTAGTCTCAGGGTGGCCTTGAACTCATGGTGATCTGCCTCTTGAGTGCTGGGATTAAAGGTATGGGCCACCACACCAGTTCTAGCTTGATTTCTCAGTGACTGAGTGAGGTGTTGTGACTGCTCTCACTCCAGCTCTTCACAGCCCTCTGGGAGGAGCTGAGGATTAGAAGGAAGACACTTGCTTGCCAAAAATGGCTATGTTAAAGCACATGTTTTATCCCAAGCCCTAATTCCTGAGAGCTGATAGAATAATTAAATTCTATTTTCTAATGATTTGTATTATCTCACACTCTGGGTTCTGTTGTAATTATTGAGTAGGATGGAAAAGAAAACACCGAAATACCACAACGAACTTTCAGATCAGAGTTGATGTCTTCTCTGAGAGGTCTGACGCCCCTGGGGGACATGTTGCTTTCTCCTTTCTGCAGCTGCTGCCTGCCCGTCCCTCTTCCCCCCACCCTCCGCCCGTGGAGATGCACATCCCTGAGTACCACTTAGTGATGGATGGGTTTTGGAGAATGATTCACTGAGTACCTCTTAATGATAGATGGATTTTGGAGAATGAGAGGGAGCAAGGACTCCTGTGGATCCTTCAAAGCTTAGTACAGCCTCCCTGACCCTTACCTTTCCCAGGAGAACCAGTAACTTCCTCCCAGGAGTAGCTGGTGACTGGTGCAGGCTGCATAGGGAGCCTACATCTCGTCCTCAGTGGAAACCGGTGTGTGCATGTCAGATTCCCCACTGGTACTGGAGTTTATTATTTTTTTTTGGGGGGGGGAAAGCTTGAGTTCCAGCAACCCCAACAGAACAGGCCAGGCTGGGTCCCCAGTCCTAAGTACACAATGAAAGTGCCTGGTGATAGTGAAAAGCAGAGGAAGGCGGTGACTAATCCCTGCACCTTCTTTCGGAGTGAAGAAGACCGACAGAAAACAGAGGTTGTGCACAATAGTGGGCCCATCATCTTTCTCTCCTAGATGACTGGAGAGGGCAAAAGGCATCAAAATAGGAGAAGGGAGCTGAGGAGACATCAGTGTTGAGAGGCACTTGCTTGCAAAGCCTGATGGCCAGGGTTCCATTCTCAGTATTCATGTAAAGCCAGATGCACAAAGTAGCTGTCGTAGTCAGCCACACGTCGCTGGGATGAATCTCCAAACCAGGTACAATTTTGGGGAGGGAAGTATTTATTGAAACTATCAGATCCAGGGGTAGTTAAGGAAAAAGGCTGGCCCCCTTTCACAGATCCAAGCAGAGAGAGAAAAACCACCACCAGCACCTCAAGCAAGTAAGCACATTCCCAACTAGCAAATAAGAGGAACTCCAGGCTTGAGCTCAGACTGCTTTTTGCATATGTAAAGCTAGAACTCCAGATGCACCCCAGAAACACCTTAGGGCGGAACCTTAGAATCTGGCCAAGGTGACACACCTCCTCCAGCCAGAACTGGCTGGAGACAATTTACAATTATAATAAACTTTTGAATCTACTGGGGGACATTATTCAAACTACCACAGTGGCCCATGTAGCTGGAGTTTATTTGCAGCAGTACTAGGCCCTGATGTGCCCATTCTAATTCCTTCCCTCCCCCCTCCCTCTCTCTCACTCTGTCTCCCTCCCTCTTTCTCTTTCTCATTGTCTCTTTCTCTTCTTGCAAATAAAGAAATCAAAGTATTGAAATTATAAGAGGGGTTAGTTGGAAAGAAGAAGGGGTTCAGTGGGGGAGGGGTGGAGAGAGGGAACCAAAGAAGGTAGTGAAAGGGGTTAGGATCAAAGTATATTATGAACATGTGTGAAAATAGCCAACAAACCCGTTAATAAATGAAGGCCCAGATGTGAGGCTTCCCCAGTGCTTTCGTTCCCTAGGAAAGCAGATGCTAAGTGCTCGGCTGACCGCCACCCTGTGCACCATGGGGATCGTGTCCTCCAGTGTGTGTCATAACCGGGACAGGGTCTTGAGTTACTCAGTCATTATTTATTGGGTGAGGAAGCCTTCTCATTCATTTCTATGTTCTTGGGGGTGAACTGGAGGCTCACAGGGAAGAAATTCGTTGTTATAGTTCTCCAGGGCCTCCAGCTGCTGCAAACAAACTCCAGCCACACGTGACACTGTGCATCTGGCTTTGAGTGGGTACTAGGGAATCGAACCCGGGGCATTGGGTTTTGTAGGCAAACACCTTAACCACTAAGCCATCTCTCCAGCCCTGTCTCCATCTCTTGTAATGACACTAGACTGGATTGGGGCTCATCTAATGACCTTGTTTAACCTTTATCGACTGCAATGACCCTGTCTTAGAATACAGACCCATTATGTATGGCTTTTTATGTGACACAGTTGAGCCCATAATGGGTTGAAGGCACATTTTATTACTATGAGAGTGGTGGGGACTGGACCAAGAGATTGAAAGAGGAACAGGCTTTTGGGTTGAATGGCTAGGGGATTGCTGTGATGACTCCCTCCCTGAGTGTCATGGGTTGATCCAGGTGTCCCCCACAAACAATTGAATGTGTTCTGATAGATCGATCCTCAGATGATGGCAGTTTGGGTTTTACAACCTCGATGAAGCTGTGTTGTTGGGGACGGGCTTATGGGGTTATAAGCCAGCTTCCCCTTGCCAGTGTTTGGCACACCTTCCTGCCGCTGTTTGCAATGCTGTGGCAGAGGTGATGTCCAGCCAAGCCACTTTTGCTTGGGTTCTTTCTGGGCAGCAACTAGAATGCTGACCGCAACACTGAGGTTCCCCCCCACCTTTGCCTCTTCCCTGTCAATTTTAATCATTCTGGGTGCATCCCCGCTTATGCCACTAGGGGGAGACAGAGCTCTTAGCTCCAACTCCACTGCTGGGAAGCCAGCCTACCTGTTGGCCACACTACAGGCTTTCACACCCTGTCACCAGCCCCAAGCCCAGGACCCCAGTCTAGGACGCAGCAGAGTGTGGGTAGAAAAAGCCCTGGAATGCAGATCATGAGCCCTACGTGGTGTGATGTCTTATCTGCTCTCTGTTGC
This sequence comes from Zapus hudsonius, assembly GCA_004024765.1. Taxonomy (NCBI): domain Eukaryota; kingdom Metazoa; phylum Chordata; class Mammalia; order Rodentia; family Dipodidae; genus Zapus; species Zapus hudsonius. The sequence goes on along the minus strand of PVHP010016176.1, from coordinate 29,783 downwards.
TGTAACAGAATGCCACAGCCTGGGTGAGTTATGAACAAAAGAAGTTCACTGTGCCCAGGGATGTGAGGCTGGGAAGTCTGAGAGCTCGGGGCTCATCTGTGCTTTGTCGCAAGGAGACCGAAGGGTAAGTGAACATGCAGGGGATAGAGAGGTGGCTGGACAAGGGAATTCTTGCTTTTCCTGCAACCCAGTCCCACTCTTGATAGTATCTCAGTGGTAGTTAAGTGTCAATATGGGCTTTAAAGGGCTGGAGAGATGAGTCAACAGTTAAGGCGCGTTCCTGTAAAGCCTAATGACTCTGGTTCGATTCCCCAGTACCCATGTAAAGTCAGATGCACAAAGTGGTGCACGTGTCTGGAGTTCTTTTGCAGAGACTGGAGGCCCTGGCATTCTCTCTCTCTCTCTCTCTCTCTCTCTCTCTCTGTGTCTCTCTTCTCCATCTCTCCAGCCGCTGCAAATGAACTCCAGATGCATGTGCCACTTTGTGCATCTGGTTTTACGTGGGTACTGGGGAATCAAACCCGGGTCATTAGGCTTTGCAGGCAAGCACTTTAATCACTGAGCCATCTCTTCAGCCCTCTCCTCCATCTCTCTCTGCTTGCAAATAAATAAAAAAAAATGTTAAAAAAGAGGATACTCAAACTAGTAGGTGGGGGACTCCGTGGGTGTTCTGAGGCTTGTCACTTGCTGGTTCTGAGCCACCGATGTGTTGAACTGCCTGCTCTGTCCCCTCTCTCCAGCTACTTTCCAGTTCTGGCATTCTGGGAGTGGGGTGCTGAGCCCCACATCTGGCTCTAATCTCCAGCTGTCAAGAGGCCTAAAAATAGCAGCCTGATGACAGCTGTGGCTTGTGTGTATGTCCTCCCTCCCCCTTTCTGTCCATGTGAATTTCTTTCCTCCAAGTTGGGGAAAGAGTCCTTGATACCATCGGGATTATCCGGTAATGCTTAATGAAGGCCCTCCTGGCACCTGTGCAGCTCAGCTTACGTTAAGCCTTTGCTCACCCTGCTGAGGCACAAGGGAGCTCAGCCCCTGCTCCCCCCACCGCCCACCTTCCTGGTAGCCAGAGGGGGCTGCAAGGGGGCCTGAGGCTTGTCTCAGCTCTGGCAGGGAAAACACGGTTTGCAGCTGAGGCCTGGCAGTCACAAAGAATGGACAGTTGAAACCCACGGTGACACCCTGGGGACAGGCACTGGGAAAGAGCCCTGAGGGGTGGCATCCCAGCTCTGCCTGTAATTACATGCCAGAAAATAAGGCCTCCTTTCAGCTAGGGAGGATGGGGGGAGGAAGGGATAGGTGGCTTTTCTCTTACAGATCAGTGTTGCTTGACCGTTTCATGCTGAGGACAATTGGGACCTCAGAGTCTTCAAAGGCGACCCTTGGTTAGTGTTGTCTGCCACAGTCTGGTGTGGAGGTGACGGATCCGCTCATCGACACGTCTGGACTACGTGAGGTTTGTTCCATCTCTGATGTGGTATTAATAGTCAGGCTGGGCCAGGCACCCATGCTCTTCTCCCGGTGGCTTCTGACCACACCCTTCAAGAGCTCGCTTTATTTCAGTGTTGGTGAAGCGTGGCTCTGGTGCCCTGTGGTCTGCTGGCCAGCTCTTGCCTCAGGACTGAGGATTGATGGCTCACAGTCCCTTTCCTGGAAATGCACTGGGTGGACAGCCATGTCTGTATCACAGGATCCTCTTTCCCTGAGAGACTCCTGAGTTCAGAGACTGGACCACTTGGCACTGTAGCTTGAGAGTGTCTAGCTGTCGAATAGCACAAGTAGCCGAGCTTCTGCACCTCAGGCCCCCTTCCTCTGCTGAGCTCTGCAGGCCAGACACCCATCTCCATCTTGGGCCCGAAGAAACTGGTTGATCCATGTCAGTGACTTGTGCCAACTTGGTTCTGTAACAGGGAAGTTTTGGCACAGCCATATCTGGGTTTTTACCGCTGCATTTCCCCACCGAGTTCATGTCCTCTAATGTAAAAGAATTATACACAGGGACAGAAATATGTTCTTCTTATCACACATTTATTCTAGATTAATCAGTTAAGGGGAGGGGGAATTGGATAGGAAAGCCGCCCAGTTACCACGTGGTCTGTGAGGTTTATAAAATCATATTATTTAAGGGAACATGGGGAGTTGCAGAGTTCTGCAGCCACCAGTGTGGGGAGAACACGTGGTGAGTTTTAATAGAACTTATGCTGTTCAGCTAAACAAGCAGAAAGGGGAAAGATCATGAGAAGAAGATTCAGGTGGAAGAGAAATCCAGCCCCTCACCACAGGCTGTGCTGGGGGCTGGGGAGACCTTACCGGTCCCTGGGGAGTCAGGGGTCCATTTGCCAGCCTGCCATGTGGGGAAGAGAGCGCTTTCTTCTAGGAAAGTTAATTTAAGTTTTCCCCAGGTGAGTCAGAGAGACAGCTGATTGGTTTATATCTGACCAATCAGTTTTAGCACCTAGGTTTTAGCTCTAGATAGACACCTCCCACTCAAGGGGGGGGAGGGGAGGGAGGGTTGTCTCTGGAGCTGCATGACCTGTCACAGTTCCTTTGACCACTTCATCGGGCTGCACAGCCAGTCAGGAGAGGAGACCTGGGCTTACTGCCAAAGGGTTGTGGCATTTGGTCAGCGGGCACCATGGTTTTATTTCACTTACAACCTTCTAATCACCCTAATCAGAGGGCAGGGAACAGATGACACACTCTCTCTCAGTCCTTGGAGTGCTGAACCATGCACTGTGGAGTTGGGCATTACAGCGGAAGCTCGGAAATCCAGGTCCTCTCTGCGGCTGTTGCTGGTTTGTGTGATGGACAGCAAGTCACTTTTTTAGAAAACAGAAAACCAAAGAGACCAGACACATATGGCTTGACAGCCTCCCCAGCCCACCATTTCTTCCTGCCTGATTTCCCCACATTGCCTAACACGGGGCACAGGTTTCAGGACAGCTGCTCTGGTCTATGTGAAAGGCAGGAACATGCCTTCAACATAGTGTGTCCCCCAAAGGTTCATGTGTTGGAAGCTTGGTCTCCATGTTGGGAGGTGGGGGGACCTTTAGGGAAGGGTAGTGGAGGTGGTTGTCCAAGGTCCTTGGGGGTCTTCACCTCGGCCAGGGTTAATGCTGGTCTCTTGGAGTGAGTTCCCGAAAGAGCAAGGTGTTACCAAAGGGCAAGTGTAGCCCCTGCATCCCTCCTCCCTCCTCCCTGATCCTGCCATGTTGCCAATGAGCAAATGAGGCAAGCAAGGAATTCTCACAGGGGCCAAACAGAAGAGACCTCCCAGTTCTGGACACTCAGCCTCTAAAACAGTGAGTTAAACAAACCCTCTTTCTTTATAAAGTATTCATCCCCAGGTATTTTGTGTAGCAATAGAAAAAAGATGAACACAGCAGGCTTTGAGCCTGACCTACTGTGTCCCATATCATTCCTGGTTGCAGCTATCCCAAAATTCCCTGGGAGAGCAGGTTTGGAGGGTCACTGGCCAGAAACAGTAAGGCCCTCCATGTTACTTTCCTGAGAGGGCTCTGACAAATGACCGCTCACTCGGTGACTTCAGATGAGATCAGGCATGCTCAGGGTGATAGGGCTGGAGACCTCAATGGCTTCAAATGACACACTGCTTCTACCAGCTTCTTGGAGGCCAGAGTCTGGACTCCAGGTTAGCAGGGGCTTGCTTCCGTGCATCCCTGGGGTTCCAGGGTAGATGGCTGTGACCTCGCTGGTGTCTTTGGCTTGTAGCTCTGACATTGAATCTGTCTCTGTCTTCACACAGTCTCTTCTGTGTGTCCATTGCAAATCTCTCTAGGGCTCTTGACATCAAATTGAGGGTGCTCCAGGGTAATCTGGGGCATAGTTTTTTCTTGAGGTCCTTTACTTTTGTTTGTTGAGGCAGGGTCTCACTCTAGCCCAGGCTGGCTTTGAACTCACAGAGATCCTCAGCCTACTGAATGCTGGGATCAAAGGTGTGCATGCCCAGCATGGTTCTTGACTTAAAAAAAATGTTTTTACTTACTTATTTGAGAGAGTCAGAAAGAGGCAGACAGAGAGAAATTGAGCACAGGCATGCCAGGGCCTTCTAATACTGCAAACAAGTTCCAGATGTATAGGCTATTTTGTGCATATGGCTTTATGTAGGTAATGGGGAATTGAAGCCAGACCACCAGGCTTTGAAAGCAAGTGCTTTTAACCACTGAGCTAACTCTCTAGCATCTAGAAAACCTTTCTCCAAGTGAGGTGACAGTCACAGGTTCCAGCAATCTGGCAGCTGCTGTGGGCTATTTTGTCAGCCTGCCACACTCAGTAAGGATGGAGCATATGGCTCTAGGGAGGTCACGTGGTTTGTGGAGGCCACAGCCAGTCATTGGGTCTCCCAGGTCAAGGAAGCAGGGAGTCAGGTACAGCTCAGATTGGAGGTCTGCTGTCCGTTCAGGGTGTCTTGACCCCCTTTCCTATCCCCTCCCCTCTTCTCCTCTCCTGCTCTGAAGAAGATCCAGTCAGTCCTTCCCTCAACTTCCCCAGTGTGGATTCTGTAGATCAAATGGTCTGAAAGTCATCATTAACCTGTTAGTGAAGGCCACTTGCAGTTCTGTCCCCACAGCTCAGCTTCTTTTTTTTTTTTTTTCGAGGTAGGGTCTCACTCTAGCCCAGGCTGACCTGGAATTCACTATGTAGTCTCAGGGTGGCCTTGAACTCAAGGTGATCCTCTTACCTCTGCCTCCCGAGTGCTGGGATTAAAGGCGTGCACCACCACTCCCGGCTACAGCCCAGCTTCTTTAACCTGAGACTTCATCTCATTTCTAGATCATTGCCCTTGTGGGAATTTAATGAAACATAAAGAAATCTTTCTAAAATTTCAACACGTTGCATGAAATTTCCTAGAGGTCAGAGTTTGGTGTGAATCACGGGCAGTGGTGTGTGCACTCCAGGCATGAAGGCTTTACACCGAATCAGGGGTGACACGGCGACTGAAAGGTCTGGGAGAGAAGGGACAGAGGTTGGAGGAGCTGCTGCCAAAACCCAGGATATTGACCTCACCTGTGACCTTGGCCTGAGGAACTGATGCGGTGTTCTCAGCTCACAGGAAGCTGCGGTGGCATCTGAAATTCTCTAGAAACTCCACCCGGCTTCTCTCCTCAGCAGAGAAGTCAGCAGTTCCCCAGAGCTTCTGTTCTTGGAGAATGATGATTGTTCCCTCATCTCCCCATTCCCAACCTCATGCCATTCCTCTCTGTTTGAAGATTTGAACCCAGAGCCCCTCTCTAGAGGAACAGAACAATAGAATGAATGGACATTACAAAAGGGATGGGCTAGATTGGTGTTGCGGTCAGCTTTCTAGTTGCTGCACAGAAAGAACCCAAGCAAAGGCAGCTTGTGGAGGAATGGGATTATTTGGCTTACGGACTCGAGGGGAGACTCCATCCTGGCAGGAAAAAATGATGGCATGAGCAGAGGGGTGGACATCACCTCCACCACAGCACTGGAAACAGCAGCAGAAAGATATGCCAAACACTGGCAAGGGGAGGCTGGCTTATAACCCCTATAAGCCTTCCCCCAACAACACAGCTCTAGCGAGGTTGTAATTCCCGAACTGCCATCAGTTGAGGATCGATCACTGAGAACACATTGATTTGTTTGTGGGGGGTCACCTGGATCAAACCATGACAATTGGCTTACAGGTTATAGGCTGGTCAGTCCAACAATGGTTGTGTACATATTGGAGAGGCTGAGAACCCCATAGCAGCTTGGTCCACAAGGCTGATACCTCAGCAGTCCCAATCTGACACTGACGGCCTCAAGGAGCCCTGGAGAGCCTCTCACTGCCCTTTAGTCCACACTGGAAGGCTGAGGAAGCTGGGCTCTGATGTTGGCAAAGGATAGCAACAGGGTAGATACACTCATCAGCGAAGAGCAAAAAGGAGCAGGCCTCTCTCTATGTGGCTGTCACTCTGGGGGAGGGTTTTCCCTCTCAGTCAATCCTTTCTGGAATGCCCCCATAGACCTGCCTACACAAGAGGGGTGTCTTTGACTTTATTCCCGATTCAGTCACGTTGACAATTGAGATTAACCATCACAAGTCCATCCATTGCCAACTTGACACCCAACCACATCTCCCTTTGTCTTGCTTAATTTCCAATTGGAGACAACAGCAAGGTCATGAATTCTGCCTAAAATCCTATAACTAATCCACAGACACCCAGAAATGGACCAGACTTTCCCCTAAAATCCTTTACCTAGTCCACAGACATCCAGAAATAGACTATTCTTTCCCTTAGAATGGATGGCAAAGTCCTTTGAGGAACACTTAATCTTTCAGCATCCTATAACTTAAATATGATACTATAGACTCAGCAGTACTTACCTACTGGTACTATCTCCATCAATGCTACATTTCAGGATAAAAAATCAAGGACAGAAAACACAAGCTTGGGGCTAGGGAGATGGCTCACAGGTAAAGGCGCTGGCTTACAAAGCCTGTTGCCTGGATTTGATTTCCCAGCACCCCCATAAAGCCAGATGCACAAAGTAGTGCATGCATCTGGAGTTCGTTTGCAGCAGCAAAAGGCTCTGGGATGCCTATTTGTTCTCTTCTTCTCTCTCTCTCTCCTTGCAAACAAATAAATGAAAAAGAACACACACACACACACAAAATTTTTCAAGATACAGCAAACAGTTGTTAGCCTTGTTTCTGTAACTGGTCATGGTATTTATAACTAGCCTTTTCTACTATCCATTTAACGTATGAGAATAGGTTGAAATGGTTTAGACTCCAAGACCCACAATCATTTGCTTTACCACATGATGAGCTTAGGTCCTTTCTTGCGAGGACATGGGCATGGCCACCGGTCAGTCCCTAGTTAGGCTCATGCCCTTGGGAGATGTTCCCGAGCATCAGGATTAGAGAGTGGTCAGACTGGTAAAATTTCTTGTGTTTACTTAATTATACTTGATCATAGCTAAAAGGCCGAGAAGTGATGTGTGTGTGTGTGTGTGTGTGTGTGTGTGTGTGTGTGGTGTGTTGTATGCACATGTGGGCACAGGTGCACACACGTGTTTGGAGGCCAGAACGCAGGTCCCCATGCTTGTGAAGCAAGCTCTTTACCTCTGGAGCCATCTCTCTACCCTCTATCCTCTGTAATATTTAAACCAATATACCTACCTCCTCAAAAACTGATCCTAGGGAAAACTTTCAAGACTCAGCTTTTGAGACACAAAAGACATTGTGATCCCAGAGTTATCAACTGTACAGCCACATACCAGAGCTTCTCACTCCTGTGTAACTGCAACTTAAAAACGCATTGATCACCAGGTGGAGCTTTTGCTTTTGATTAGTTAGTAATTCTCCTGTCTCCATTCCCCACAGGACTGGAGTTCCTGATGCATGTAGCCATGCCTGGCTTTTTATGTGGGTGCTGGAGGTTGAACTCAGGTCCTCATGTATGTGCGGCAAAGGTTCTTACCAATTTGAGCCATCTCCCCAGCCTCAACTTTTAAATATTTGGACATAAATATGGTCAAGGCTGCTTCGAGGGTATTTGGAATCTGGGGCGGATATTTGCAGGTCTTTGCTCATACATACAATCAATGTCAGTCCCACTCTGATGGGCCAATCACAAGCCATTTCATGGAAGAAATGCTGCACTGGCCTCTGGGAGCCTTCTGCTGGCCAGGGCCCCTGTTCATAACTGGAGTCTCATCTGGGTCAGAGGAGGATATTAGGAAGACAGAACTGTCCTATGGTCATCACAAGTTGTGAAGCTTCTGGGTCTTGTACACTGGGCTGGGAGCAGTGTGCCACCTTGAAGGGCTCACAGGGGGCACAGGAACAGCTGGTAACTCTGATCTGTCCCAGAAGCCTCCACACAGGTCAGAGAGTATGTCTCAGTGGTGGCACGGTGTAAATCTTAATTATCCACTTGATTTCTCCACTTGATGGAGAAAAATCTCCGGAATGCTTGTGAGGAAGCTTCTAGATTAGGTTAATTGAGGTGGGGAAGACCCACCCTGAATGTGGGTGGTACCATCTTATGGGCTGGGGTCCTGGACCCATAAAAAGGAGAAAGTGAGCATCTGTTGGCATTCGTTGCTCTCTGCTTCCTGACTCCGGATGTAATATGAGCAGATCCCTCTCAGTCCTGCCACCACGCCTTCCCCACCAGGACCACTGTGTCCCTTGAACTGTAAGCAGAAATTAAACCTTTCTTTCTTAAGTTCCTTTGGTCAGGGTATTGTGTTATGGCACCGAGAAAGTAGCTAATACAGAAGATGTTTCTTAGACTCACCTCTAAGGAAGGGCAGAATGAGTGGCAGACATGAAAGGGTTGGACTGGGAGATGCCTGAGAACCAGGATCCAAAGCCTGGAGTCTGCTGGATGGTCCTGGACTGTTCTCCCAGGCAAGAGGCCCTGGCTGGGCAGGACACCATGGTCGATGAGCCACCCTAGGTCCTCCTCCACTTTGAACGTACCTTTCTTTCCCACCTGGTACACTGTCACTCCCCCGCACCTGCACCTGATCCAGATATTATTGTCATTATTCTTGTCCTCTGTGTCCCAGTGTGTCCCATGGACCCTGCTAGCTCTGCCCTGGGGATTTTCCCTGCCGTCTTGTTTACCTCTTTGTCTTCTTCCCTCTGGAGGTAGAATTAGAATTGTAACTGGCTTTACACAGTGTCTTCAGTGCCTAGAAACTCAGAGTTGAGGGGGAGTGTTGATTACCCAGAATTCCCTGGCCTTCAAGAGAGCTGCAGCCTTGCCTATCATGCTATGTAACAATCTCATCTCCAGTTCTCTGTGATCTCTGAATGTGTTGTCCTTGGATATGATACCTGTTGGGAGACAGCTAGAAAAGGCCCGTTTACTGTAGCAACCATAACTGGTTCCACGCAGCCCTCCAGCTGTGGTTAGGGGGTTGTGGACATGTGCCTAGGGTGACATTATCCACCTCATGCCAATTTGTACATCACTCACTGGGCCCTTCCCACAGCGCCTCGAGTCAGCATCACCCTATTTTGCAGATGGGAAAACCAAGGCTTATATAGATGCAGAGATTTTCACATGGTGACGCAGCTAACAAAAGCAGGGGCTGACTGGAACTCCCCTTTCCTTCCTCGTGCTGGGGACCATGGCTCCATGATTATGGCCACGATAGCTGGCTGACTTGACTCTTCAAGACAGACTTCACCTTTTCACAGGTGTCCATCAACACTTCCTCAGGGTTAGATGGTAGGAGAGTGCTGTTGTTTGGATATAAAATGTCCTCTGGGGCTGGAGAGATGGCTCAGCAGTTAAGGCACTTGCCTACAAAGCCTAATGACCTGGCTTTGAGTCCCCAGTACTCAGTAAAGCCAGATGCAAAGTGGCGCATGCATCTGGAGTTTGTTCTCAGCAACTGGAGGCCCTGGAGTTGCCAGTCTCTCTTCTGTCTCCTTGCAAATAAATAAATAAAATACTTTAAAAAATGTCCTCCATAGGCTCATGTGTTTGAACACTTGGTCCCTAGCTGATGGTGCTGTTTTGGGAGATGGTGGGACCTTTGGGAACTGAGGCCTCACTGGAAGAAGTGGTTCCTACATACAAGCCCCGTGTCTGGTCTGCTCTCTGCTTCCTGTTCTGCAGAGATGTGAGGAGGTTAGAATCCTGCCTGCTGCCACACCTCTTCCACAAGCCAGACAAATTCTTCCTTTCTTAAATTGCTTTTGTCAGGTATTGTGTGAAGCCACCCCTATTTCCCTCACACCCTCCTCTCTTCCCTGCGTTCCATCTGTCCCTGTCCACGCATGGGTGTGGTTGCTATTTTATTTATTTCCCACTTTCTGGCCTCCACTGTATCCACCACCATCTGGTAACCAAAAACTCAGGTTCAAAGCCCAGCCCTCAGTCTCCCACCTCAGACCAATGGGAGAATCTGTTCTTCAATTATGACAGAAATGGAGCTTAGTGTGGCTTCCTGGCAGAAATGAGAGAGTCCTTCTCCAGAAACACTCACAGAACCCGGCCCCCAGCAGGTGCTCAGCTGAGAGAATTTTCCCCCACCTTCCCTCAGCCTGGGCTTCTCTCTCCAAATGTTCTCTGTGAGCATGGTGGCCTATTACTTGGGTAATTCTGTCCTTGAAGGCTGTCTACCGGTGGGAGCATCCGTCCCACCCCTTCCCAGGAGTATTGTCCCGGCATTCCATTTTCACTCCAGAATTCAGAGCGGGACTTGCAGCCTCTGTCTAGGCAGGTCAGTGAGGACCAGAGGTGGGAGACTGAGGGCTGGGCTTTGAACCTGAGTTCTTGGTTACCAGAAGCCCATGAAGGACATCAGTACACATTAGAAGGAGGAGGATCATAGCCTGCTTCGGGATCCTGAAACAGGGTTCACGGGTTCTCTGAAAGGGGTCCACAGCTTGGCATATTCCAGGCCCACCTTCGGAGGAGCGCACTGGTGAAGGGCATCACCTGAGCTGATAGCATGGTACTGCTGCCCAGACCTGCCTCCTAGTCAGTCCCATGTTCTTCAAGACATCCCTGGCCACCTCCTGCTGCCCAGAGTCACCCACAGATGACTGTCATCATTGGATGAGAGGATGAGTGACAATCACAGGCCTTGAATGAGGTCATCAGATCCCAGCCCTTAGCTCTGCAGATGAGAAAAGTGACAACCAGGAGGTGGCAGTAATGGCCAAGGACACATCCTGAGTCACAAAGAACTGGCCCAAGTCGCAGCCTCAGTTCACCTGTCCCAGGTGGCAGGAACATCCAGGCCCTGGCCAGGCCCTGAGGTGGTACTTGGGGCTCCTTTCTTTCTCTGACCGCTAAGAGTTGGGGCTGTCCCCCACCCCACCCTCAGCAGTGGCCCAAGTGCCTTCTCTAGACGTCTTGGAGAAAGGTTGGCAAATTACTCCAGCTAGTCTCTCCTAAAGAGGGCAGAGCCATCTCCAGGGGTCAGGACCCAATGAAAGCTACCTCGAAGGAGGACTGTTCCCCTTTTCTGTCCCTTACTGGCGGCTGTTCCCCTGAGATACTCAAGCGCAGGACAGCACAGCTGCTGGCTAGTGAGGTGATCACAATGTCTGACTGCTGGCAGGCCCTGGGCACATCCAGTCAGAGCTGGCTCGTCCAGGTCCTGGGGATGAAGGAGTGACAAGAGGGCTTCCCACTCCTGGCCTTGGTGACCCGGAGTGCCACCTTCCCTAGGTCTGGGAGAGCCCCAGTGAGGAAGCAGAGCCAGGCCAGAGGCCCCAGATGCTGGCAACCCCCCAGGTCAGAATTCCAGTGGGAGATGGCCTCCTTCCTTTAACTTTTCACCCTATGCCCTGCTGGTGACCTGGTTTATGGGGCCAGTTATCTTCCCCACAGCTGCAGGGCGCTCTTATCTCCTCACCCTCCACAGGGCACCAGCCCGGCCCCGTGGCAGGAGGACAGCCTAGGCTCAAGGCCCTCATGGTCCTTGCACACACTCCGCAGGCACAGAGACTTCCACGGGGTCCTTGTCCACCCTCCTGAGTCCCCAGATTGCAGGACAAGTGGGGCCTATGGGCCATCCTGGAGCTGCAGAGAAACACCCAGAACTGAGCTGCTGGGCTCCCTGGGTGCCTCTTAATGGATGGAGCCCTCTCCACTGTTTCTGAGTCCTGTTGGCAGGTTGTAACCTGCAGTGTGACTTCATAAGCTGTCTTTTCAGTCCAGAAGGTTGCTTGAATTCGGCATGAGGACACTCATTCTGTTCCCCTTATCTTCTGTCCTTTGAGCTTTCCAAAGCCTCTGGGTCCCCAGGTCTGGGCTCCCTGGCCTTGGGATGTCTGCCTGGGTGGGCACTATAACTAAATCCTCAGCCTTTAGTTCAGCTAAGCTGGTTCCCTGATTTGGAGCCCAGGGTCCCAGTTTTAGGATCAGCACAGGTACCACTCTGTTGCGGCTGCTTAACTTCCCTAAGCCTCAACGTTCCCTTCTGTAAAATGGCATGGTCATCTAGCCCTATCTATTCTCTCTCTCTCTCTCTCTCTCTCTCTCTCTCTCTCTCTCTCTCTCTCTCTCTCATCTACCTTCCCCGAGAGGCTGGCTAGTGAGAGTTAGTGAAGATGACAGTGACTGGTACATGGTGGACATGTGATGAATGTTTGATAACGAAAGAAATTAATGAATAAATATGAATAAGTACTCTGAAGTGGGAAACACCACTTGATAGGAGAGAGCAGATTTAGGAATCCAATTCAGACCCCAGGCTCCTGGGTGAGTTTCTGGGATCAGAACAAAGTGGGTGAAGCCTTCAGAGCTGGCAACTCGCTCCTGTCCAACTCAGACTCCAGCCTGTCAACATGCCAGGAAGGGCTGAGCTGCACATTTTGTTCTTGAGATGGCCTCCACATTTATGTCTCAGGATTAAGAACATTCTGGAAGAGAGGAGTTAGTAGCTACGACTGGCTCCTGTGATACTTGGAGGCTGCTTCCAAACTGGATTAGACTTTCAGGAGGTGAAAAGTCTACTAACCAATTTTTCTTCTAGCAACTGTCAGTCATATCTCCTCTCTCTGGGTATGAGTTATGGGTGCATGAATTTGTGTGGACACACACGTGCGTGCGTGTGGAGGCCAGAGGTCAACGCTGGGTGTCTCCCCCTATAGCTATCCACTTTATTTGACACATGATCTCTCAGATGAACCCAAACTTCACCAGTTTGGATCGTCTAGATCTCTGTCTTGCCCCGGAGATCTTTCTGTCTCTGCCTTCCAAGTGTGGGATTCTAGTGTGACTATGGTACTTGGCATGTACATGTGCTGGGCATCCAAACTCAGGTCCTCACACTGTGCAGTAAGCGTTTGGCCAACTGAGCTGTCTCTTTGATGGCATTGCTGCCAAGTGAACCTTCGGACCCCGGTCACCTGGCCTTTATGTGTTAGATGCGGTTTCTTTTGCTTTAGCTATTAGAAAGTTCAGAGTCTTTGTGTTAAGTGGCTGGGTGAGTCTAACTCTCCAAGTCAGGAGACTCCTAAATGCCCTTTGCTTTAGTTCTCTTTGCGACATTTATTATCTTCTGGTGCCAGGGATCGAACCCAGGATCTCGCCTATGGTAGGCAAGCATCTATCCCTGAGCTACATCTCCAGCCAGTATTATTATCCACTTGCATGTGTCCTTAGGTATTTTATCTTGGTGAACCGCAGATATCTTGGTACATTAACTGTAGTGCATTGTGGAACAAGACATGCAGAGATTATGCTAAATTTAAACACGTTATGTTAGCTGACAGCAAAGCCCACCCGTGCCATGGAGGGTCCACAGACACAAGGGCTTCTGGTGGCTCGGAGGCCGATGAAGGTGAACTTTGTGAATTCACAGGTGGATACATGTGAATCCGAGAGAATTGTAAGATCTGAACTGTTACCCAGGAGCCTTTGGGTTCCCCTAAATAAAGGTATTGCGGTGACTTTGAGTGACCTCAAGGCTCTCTCCTTCACTCAGAACCCTTACAGTGCACTTGGTGTGGTGGCAGGACTTCCTAAGCAGGAGTCCAGAAAGTCACATGAGTGGACAATCAGGAGTTCTCTTGGGCCTGTGGACTGCACCTTCCCCATTGTTTGGAGGCAGCCGTGTGCTCTAGACCTGTCCCCCCTGGGGATCCGAGAGCCTTCAGTTCTGGGCTTCTGCTAGGTTGACCCCATAAAGATCCTATACCTGGCTCTTGCATAGATCATGATGAAGTGGACTCTCCTTTGAGAACCCCACACCCTATACACGCTATTGGCTATGTCTATACTTTCCCTGAGCATCTCTGTCTATTATATTAAACCCTATGCTTAAATCTACATTAAAAGCTCCCTTTATTAAACCAACTCTGCTTCATATTGGTTTGACCTGAAATTCCTTTCTGTGGGGAAGCCAAGGATCTGACTTTACCCAAATGGATGTCTCTAAAAAGAGCTTCGCTAAATGCTGTGGGTGCTGGTGAGGAGCAGTGCACATGCCCCACCCCACTGACGCTGAGGGGGTCTTTGTTGTCGCTGAATGGTGCTGCCCTCCCTCCCCTTCCACCTCTCCATCGTCACCCACGGTCATGTCTCCACCTCTCACTTGAGACTCATGACTTCTTTCGTGGACTCCAGTACAGACATTGTCACTTGTCATCCCGATTTGGATGTCTCCAGGTTACCACAATCAAAACCCAAGAACTCATTCCGTGTCCCTCCTCCCCACACCATCCCAAAGCACCCAGTCCAGGGTCCTATCTGCCGAGGATATTTCTAATCAAGAGGCAGATTATGTGGCAGAATGTGTGCGACACAGGGGGGAGGAGTCGTGGAAGCTTCGTGACCTTAAATCCCAAGGAGCGGGGGAAATGGTTCAGTTGTCATAAATAGGACAGGACTGTCAAAAATAAATAAGCGAGGAAGAGAGATCATGAAACGTGTCACTGCTCGGCTCACCCCGAGATGCTAGATTCATGGCAAACTTTTCATTAAAAATGATAAGCTCTGTTGCTGGTGGTTCCTGACAGCATCTAGTGGAGCGAACACCGTCTCTGCTCCTGCAAAACCTCAGTGTCATTCCCTGCGTCCTTCCGGCCCCAGGAGGTCCTGCAACTGAGTCTCAGGAGGTGGCACCTGCCACCAGAGGGCGCCTGCGAGAGGGGAGCCCCCTTTGCACACTCTTTTCCCTTCCCCTTTTCCAGCTCTCCTCCTCTTCCCCCAATGAAGTCTTGCTCATCTCCTGCTTCTCAGACGAATGTCGCTTCCTCCAGAAAGTCTAGAAACTCTTTGTCAGGATGAGAGTGGATGGGAGATTAGAATTACAAGAAAGACAGCCATTGCTTTGGGAGGCCCTGTGGCCATCTGGTGTTGAAATAGCTTCTGGGAGTTTCCAAAGTGTCTCCTCTTATCCGGCTTGCAGGCGGAGGTGGCTCATGGGGACTTCCCAGTGACCTCTGGGGGAGCTCTTAATTGCCCCACCCCCTTAGCTCATGAAGGTTAGCTTTGCTGCCTTCACAGGCCTCACTTCCAACAGTCGTGCAAACCCTGGGTCTGCTGCAGTAGATCCCTTCATTCCTCCAACATGTCCGCCTTCAGTTACTATAACAGACACCAGAGACAAGTATCTTAGAAAGAGGAAAGGTTTGTATCAGTTAGGCCTGTGGCAAGGTGACATGTCATCGTAGAAGTGCACAGTGGAGCAAAACACTCACTCCGTGGCCGGGAAGTGCAAGACAGAGGAAAAGACGAATCCCACAATCCTCTTCGAGGGTACACCCCCAATGACCTGAAGACCACCCTCTCCATTCCTAAGGGTTCCACCCCTTCCCAATAGTGCCTAGCTGGGGACCAAGCCTTTAACACAGGGACCTTTTTGGGTGGGTAGGTGGCAGGGGGCATCATCCCTGATCCTAACTACAGCAAGCGATTTCCATTTTCTTGACAGTTCCCTATGGACACACAAATTCAGTGTGAAGTCTCCCAAACCATAAGTCCCATGGGGTCAGGACCCTTATCTGTCCCCCTCATATGTCCCCACATATGACACAGAACTGAAATAGATTCCATAGTGTCTCACTGAGCAGCAGACTGAGCCCCAGGGACAGGTCACATACATGATAGTGGCAAAGCTGCCATCCACTTGTTTCTGGGTGCATTTTCCTTTGCCTCGAGAATGCTAGAAACAGAGGAAACGGTGCTCAGCGCTCGCCCTCCGAATCGAGATGCTGCTCACATCGAAACAAACCTCAGGCAGCTCACTAAACGCAGCTAAGTTATTATCTCCACTTTGCAGTTGACAAAATTATTTCCTACCCTTGTGTTTTTACAGGTATAGCAATAAAAATTATTGTCAAGGGTATTATTGCGATTCTTAACGACTAATAGAATGATGGTGTTTGATGGAGGATTGACAACAGAATGCACTTCCCACAACGTGCAGGGGGCCTTTTTTATTTATTCACTCTGGGCTTGATAGTTACCATAGCAATAAAATTCATACTCAACAGGATGATTACCATTTTCAGAAACTAATGGAATTATAATTTTTGTTTGTTTGTGGTTTTAAGCCTTACAATGCAATGTAATCCCGTCAATAGTATTAGACTCTGTAATGTTCTTAACCCTCACCTTGAAGGAGCAGAGCAATAAGAGAACCCACTAAATTCATCGTTACAGCCACGGGGTCTTTTTGTTTCTTTTACTCTAAGATACAAATTTTTTAAAGGAGGACTTGGGGCATGCGTCTATTATAGAGACACTTAGTGAGCAGGCCTTGTTGTTGGGGGCTTGGGGAGGGTCCAAGGCTAATAAGACTTCAGGCATAGTTGAGGTGCAGGTTTTGGAACTACCCAAATGTGAATCTGAATCCCAGTTTTGGTGGGTGGCCCAGGGCAAGCTGCCTGATTGCTGGAAGCTTCTGTGTCCTCCCTCCAAAATACATAGGAAACAATCCCCCCATTGCATGTTGGGGTGAGGATGAAAAGTGATGGTCTTTGGGCTGGAAAGATGGTTTAGCAATTAAAGGCACTTGCTTACAAAGCCTACTGGCCCAGGTTCCATTCCTGAGTGCCCACATAAAGCCAGAGGCACAATGTGGAACTTGCATCTGGAGTTTGCTTATAGCAGCAAGAGCCCCTGGTATGCCCATACTCTCTTTCTCAAATAAATAATAAAAAATATTTTTATAAAGAAATTGTCTTTGGGCTGGGGAGATGGCCCCACAAGTCTGAAGAGCTGAGTTCAGATTCTAGCACTCACATAAAAACTGGGAATGGCAGCCCATGCCTCTAATCCCAGTGCTCAGGAGGTGGAGACTCGATCCTTGGAGCTCGCTGGCTAGCTAGTCAGGCTAAAGCATTAAGCTCCAGGTTCAGTGAGAGACCCTGCCTCAAAGAAATAAGGTGGAGAGCAATTGAGGAAGATATTGGGTGCTGTCTCCACACACACACACACACACACACACACACATGTGCATGCGGCTCTCATGTGTGCCCATATACATACGAACACACATGTACATATGCACACACACATGTGATGGTCTTTGCAACATACTTGGAAAGATGCATGATGGTCATGGCTGTGCTTGTGGTCATTGATGCAGTCGTCACACTCTGCCTTTTCTTTCAAAGGATCTGTATTTTAATCAAGGGTCACTCCACTCATGGGAGATGTCCCATGCAAGGTGTCTCAGGAGAGCCACGAAGCCCAGCTGGGAGAGGCCAGGTGGCTTTCTAGCCCTAAGTTGAGTCTTGAGGGAAAGGTGGTGTGAGGAGCCAGGGAGAAAATGAGGCAGGACTTTTTAAGTTGGAGCCCAGCAAGGATGAGGCAAGGAAGCCAGGCAGAGATGGTGTCCCAAGGAGAGGGAAAAGAGGCAACAAATAAGGAACGGGGGCTTCCCATGGGCTAAGGAGCCCCCCAACAGGCAACTCTGTGACTTTGAGCCATTTCCCCAAACTCCTTCCTTCTCAACGTGGGAAAAATTCATTAATAATAATAATACACAGAGCTTGGTTAGCCTGCAGGCTGTCTTTGCATGAAAGAGAGCATTATCACATTAACTAATTACATGAATTAAAATAAATTAATTTAAAAAGTGTCTTAATGAGATTAGTGCATTTGTTGTTTAATTACCCATCACCATTATTGATAATAATAATGGATTCTGCACTTCATGACAGGTGACAAGTCTGTCAGGGAGCAGTGGAATTTAGAACTGCAAAGGGATCATAGAGTCAGGTAGGACAGAGGATCTTGGGACTTCCTGGGCCTTCCCTCACAAAACCCCACGGTGACAGACGCGGGGGCATGTCAGTCTACTCTCAGGGAATTTTCTGCACCTGTACGTGGTGTATAGAGTGGATCATCTGACCTTAGTGGGCTTCAGTGATAATGAAATTAGATAATGTTGGCCCCAAACCTGCATTCCCCCAAAGCAGAGCCTTACTGTGCCCCACAGCGGGGTCAACCTCTGGCGCGTTGACAAGGAGATGCTGTCCTGTGCCTGCCTGGAGTTCTCACCTCATGGACACTGGCCATCTGTGGTAGTTACCTTTGCATTGCTGGGACAAAACACCCGACCCAAAGCAGCTCAGAGCAGAGGCTGGGCATCACTTCTTGCCATAGTAGGTGGAACATAGCAGCAGGAGAGTGAGCTGAACTCTGACAAGATGGGGGTGGGGATTGTGGTTAGAACACCACAAAGCCTGCCCCCAGCAACACACCTGCTCCAGCAAGGCTCCACCTCCCAAACTGCCACCAACCGGGGACCAAGCATTCAAAACACATGAATTTATGGGGGGAACATAACATCCCAAACCCACAGTATAATCTCTCCATCTTAGATAAAGGATAGCAGGCTGTTGTATTGGTCACACTTCTTTCCAGCTTGGATCCTTCTACCTGGCCTTATCTTCACTTTTCTCTCTTGGGGAAGGGTCACATTTCCAAATTAAGTGTCTAGACACAAACTTTCAGGAGAATCTAGGCTGAGACACTGGAAACTGGAAGTGTCCCTAGAAAGCAATCAGGATGTCATGGTGGCTTGCTGAGAACCTGTAGTAGTTTTGAGTAAATGTCCCCCAATAGAATTGATTATAATTGTAAATTGTCTTCAGCCTTCTGGCTGAAGGAAGTGTCACTTTGGCCTGGCCTCCTGGGGTCTAGCCCTGAGGTATTTCAAATTGGATGCAAAATACTAGGGATAGATATGCAAAAGAAAAGCCAGAACCCCAGTCTGGCAGTTCTGCATTTTTGTGAGTGTCACAGTGTGCTTGCTTGAGGTGATGGTGGTGGGTTTCTCTCTCTACTTGCTTCTGTGAAAGGGAGCCAGCCTTTTTCCTTCCTTGGGTCTGTTACTTCAATAAATACTTTCCTCCCCCAAAGTGAGCCTGGTTTGGAGATTCATCCCAGCAGTGTGTGGCTGACTACGACAGAACCCCTGCCCCGTGTTCTTGGTCCTGGGTGCTGCTTACTGTCTCTGGGAAGGGCAACTTGCCCATTTCTCGATGAGGTCAGCTAGCCTCTTGCTCTCCTTGGTCCCTACCCATCACTAGCACTATGCCTGGTTCCAGCATCTACAATCTCCACCATGGAGCATTTTGATGTCCAAGCAGAGGGTCAGCGTGGTAACCGAGAAGCCTCACAGGACCAGGTCTTCATGTTGACGTGGCCTTCCCTTTCCTCCCTTGAGTTTCACTGGTGAGCTCCCACAAGAGGCTGATTTTTAGCCTGTCTTTGCAATAACATTTCACTGCTTGGGTGGCTTATTATTCTGAAGGCAGCAAGGCATCTTGGGGAGGACACACACCCACGTGTGAGATGCCTGCTTCCGGGTGCTCTTTGCAGAGTCTCTAGGTGAGGGGCTTGTCCTCTATAAAGAGGAGAGGAGATGGTGGTGTGCCAGCTTGATGTGTTCAGGAGAATCTCGGGCTATTTCATCCAACTGTCCTCATTCTGGGCCATTGGGTCACTAATTTCTTCTGTGGTCCCTGACTGTCAGAAGAGACGGGGACTGTGTGTCCAGTTTCTCTGGGAGAACTTTCATGATCCAGGGCCTGATTCTCAGCCTGTTCTGCCAGGCAGTTGCAGACAATGAAGGTGTCTTTAACTAACCCACAGGAGGAGCACACCTTTGCCACACACTGACTGTTGGCTGACCTGGGCATGTCATTTGTTGCTTCCAAGGTTTCTCGAGCATTTTAGGAAAGCCAACCTACTCTACAATCCTAATTACCATTACCTCAGGCTGGCCCATTTCAACTGTCACTCACCATTCAGAAGCCTACCATCGATCTGTCCCTCATCCTGGTTGGCCCCAGGATGACTACTGAATTGCAGGGTTATTTATAGTCCTGAAGTATTAGTCTCTTGAAGTGCTTTGTAAGGCCACTTCCAAACCTGATGTCCTGGTCTGTGTCTCCCCCAAAGGCTTATCTGTGGGTGGTTTATTTGAGAATGTCTCCCAGGAAAATGGAGTGAAGACCAGGGAGAAAAAACAGAGAGATGAAGGAACGACAATTCAAAGGCTTGTTATCGTTCTGATAAGATTTTGATTACCTCTAAGCAGGACTAGTTATTCCAATTCCAGAGCACCTTCTAGAAGCTTAGGGTTAGGGTTGAAGACCATCTTCTCAAGGAAAGAAAGAGAAAGTAGCTGTCCACAGGCTCTTGTCCCCCTCTGATCACAAATGGCCTGTATGTCCAGCTTACATGTCAGTGGGTACTGAGTTCCCCCAGACCCTTGGGGGCAGGAAGGAAGAAATACATAGTCCAATCTCAAGATGGGGCTCTAGGCATCATAGTGTATGCCTTTAATCTCAGCTCTTGGAAGGCTGAGGGAGAAGAATCACCGTGAGTTTGAGGCCAGCCTGGGGCTACAGAGAGAGTTGTAGGTTAGCCTAGGCTGGAGTGAGACCATATCTCGAAAACACAACAACAAAAAAAACAAGACAAAACAGAAAACCAAGACAAGGCTCAGCTGCAGGTTCATAAAACTAGCCAAAGCGGGCTCACACAGTTCTGTTCTCCCAGCAGTGGCTGGAACAGACTCCAGGCTGATAAGATCAGAAATGATGGCCAATATACAAAGTGCTTTGCCAAGTGCCTGGTACAAAATTAGAGCAGAATTTAAAAGGCTGTTATGAGTTTGTATCCCCAGTTGGTTGCATTCAATAAATAATGGATGGAGGAAAGAAAAGAATGAGGGCGGGCCTGTCATAAGTGGGTCTCATGCATATTTAAATGGCTTAGTTCCCACACTAATGTGGAGGACCTCTGAGTGGTCTCTGGTCACATTCTACAAAGGGCTCTGTGCTGCACTATCAGGGTTTTTTAACCAGCTTTCTTAGGAAGAGGTTTTTGGCCTGTAGCCTCTGAGAACTTCACAGTGATGGGGACATCAATGTAGGAGGACACTTCCCCGAGGAACACACTTGAGTGAATGGTTATGGCCATATGCTCTGTGATGGTTCATATAGAGTGACACCTTGCCAGGATCTAGGATTTCCCAGGGGACAGGCTTCTAAACATGTCTGTGAGGGGGTTAGCTGACATGGGAAGACCCAGCCTCACAGAGAGTGGTGACACTATTGCATGGGCTGAGCTCTTAGATTGAAGAAAAGGGAGAAACTGAGCTCTCTGCTTGCTGTCTGTGGACACAATGTGAATGGCCACCTCATGTTTCTGCCATCATGCCTTGTCCTGTCATGAAGGACTGTCCCCTCAAAATGTGAACCCAAACAGACCTTTCCTTCCTTAGTTGAGTCGTCAGGCATTTTGTCACCGTAATGAGAAAAGAAACTCTATGCCTCATGAAAATGTATGTTGTAGGGCATCTGCTTTGAGAGATGTTCTGGGCACGTGTTTCCTTTGTTCCTGCTAAGTGCATCTGAAAAGCCCAGCAAATAAAGATCAAATGAACACATGATTCTGAAAGGTAGAGAGAAGAGAGGCTGGTGAGGGGCTCAGGGCTCTGGGACCCGAGGAATGAGGTGGTCTTGGGAAATGCCTTCTAGATTCCTGTGCTCAGTCTGAAGGGGGAAGCCGGCTTCTCAGGCGATGGGCCACCAGGATTTGTTATCAGTCAACCTGGACTAAAAGAATGGGCAAAGGAAGTTCTCCAAATGTGTTTAAGGGGTGTGGATGAACAGAAAAGGGAATCTTCACAATGAGTCCTGAGCAATGTCAGTGCCAGCATCTTGTCTGTGAGTATGTGCTAGGATTTTGCAAGATGTTACTACTGGGGACAACAGGTTAAGGCATATGGAGGATTTTTTCCCCCCACATGACATCAGGAGGACCCGTTTTATTTATATCAAAATAAAAAGTTTAAGAAATGCATGACCTCAGGCAATTTACTCACAGCATTTCTCTCGGCCTCAAGATTCCCATCTGTGAAATGGAGAACAAAGATCCCTGAAATGAGATGGGAATACCGAGAATGCCATGGTAAGGAAATGAACGACCGGGAAGCCATTGCAGGACAGCGCCTGGCATGGGACAATCGTTTTGCTATTTGTTTGTTAGCAATCGGCACATGAAACCTGCCACATAGACTTCCTCGCTTAATCCATCAGCTCTGGCAGGCAAATATTTTTCCAGATAAGAAGACTGGAGCCTTGACCATTGATCAAGGCCACATTGCTCATGAGAGACACGCGTGGAATTTGAACCCAAGCCTCCCTGTTCCATCAGCTCAGCATCTGAAGCATACTGGTTCTTCCTCTAAAAAGGAATTACTTTTGTTTCTCTTCATGGAATAGTCATTGCCAAGGTTGATGGGATGGCCTTTGACGTCTTTTCTACCAGCAAGTGAGAAGCCTAAGAGCTTCCGTGGGTGGAGCCCAGTGGCTGGCAGGAATTTGGAAGAGAACAAGATATGCAGGTGGCTGGGGGCCTTGAGTCTATGACAAAGTGGGTCACAGGAAGGAGACATAGTACTAGGGGAGGAGGGAACATTGAGACACCCAGAATGAGAGGGAAGAAATGGGAGTGCCAGGGCCTCTTGCCACTGCAAATGACCTCCAGATGCATGTGTCACTTGGCACGACTGGCTTTAGGTGGATACTAGGCAGTTGAACCTGGGCTGTTGGGGTCTAGCGCAGAGACCCATATTTTGATGCTCACTGGTGTTAAGACCTTGGGCAAGTACCCTGGGCTCTTTGCAGAGACTTCACTCAGGAGACTGGATGAGGTCGCTGCTGTAAGTGTACTGCGCACTGCTGGCACAGAGAAGAGATGCAAAAATATTCTCTCCTGCTCTCCTAGTTGGTGGTTGGTTTGGGACGACAGCCCTCACCTGAAGCTCAGAAAGCCTGTGGGGGTGGGGTGTCCATAGTGCAGGAAAACAGAGACCTAAAGTTGTGTGTGGGGTTCCTTTTTCCCCCTCAAAAGAAGCCTCTTTCCACAGACTGTGTAAAGGGTTTTGTATTTGGGAGGGTGGGCCTGGTTGTCTAGAGGGACCCCTTTCTTTAAGACTCATCTATGCCAGACAGCCCAGCGGTGTGGCTCAGGAAGGAGGGTAAAAAAAGCACCCTCACTCTTAGCATGAATAGCAGGCCAGTTTATCAGCAGAGCACTCAGCGGGCCTTAACTAATTAAGACTGCTCCAAGGTAAGCAGTTATTGATTGGTGAGGAAAGATTAAAAGGACTCCACGTAGAGGTACTTACGTCCAGCCACGCTGAACAATGAGTCAGGCTGTGAACATGTTCCTTAGTATTATGATGGCTTTATTCCCAGGTGTTGGGTGCTGTGTGTGTGTGTGTGTGTGTGTGTGTGTGTGTGTGTGTGTGTGTGTGTGTTGTCCTGGGAGATCTCTGGGATTCTTATCACTTAGAGTTGGGGGTAGACGATGACACGAGAGAGACCAAACACATTGATCAGGGAATTGTGCAAGTTATGGTGGACGAAAGGGCAGAAAGGGACCATCATGGGTCATCATGGCAAGAGAAGTGACTCTCTCATCTTGGACCTGACTGTCCCCAAAGCGCACAGGCATTTTCCACCTGGTGGGTTTTTAAAAAAATTTATTTACTTATAAGAAGACAGAGACCGAGTAAGAATGGGTACATCAGAGCCTCCAACTCCTGCAAGTGAACTCCAGATGTATCTGCCACTTTGTGCATCTGGCTTTATGTGGGTCCTGGGGAACTGAACCCAGGTCTTTACACTTTGCAGGCAAGTGCCATAACTGCTCTCCTTGACCGCTGAGCCATCTCTCCAGCCCTACCTGGTGGGTTTTGCTTGTACCTCATTGAAGATCATGGACAAGGGCAGATCAACCCAAATAGCACTGATAACTCATCAGGACTGATGGAGTCAGGCATGGAGAATAGGGGTACAAGTTACAGAGCCCCCTGGGGTGCTGGCCTGGGCAGTCTCAGCCCTTTACCCTTCCCTGCACCCCAAGGAGTGGTAGGCTGTATCCCAGTGAACATGGCTTTTGAGAGAGAGGATGAGAGCGGAGCCAGACTGCAGATGTCCCATTTTTCCATGGGTCCCAGGTTCCAAGGCAGGATTCCTAACCCATGTGCAAAGAGGTCTGTTTAGTGTGTATGTGTTGCTGTCCGAGGACCTCTGACAGCTCTGTGATCTGCTGTCCCGATTCACGGTGGCCAGGCATTTTAGGCCAGTAGGCTAGCCCAGCTAGGTGCCTGTGTGGCTTTGGACAGTGCCTCTCTGGGTCCCAGATCTGATCACAGAACCTGGCTGAATTGTGCATCAAGGAGAGAGAGAGAGAGAGAGAGAGAGAGAGAGAGAGAGAGAGAGAGAGAGAGAGAGAGAGAGAGAGAGAGAGAGAGAGAGAGAGAGAGAGAGAGAGAGAGAGAGAGAGAGAGAACGCTGGGTTTGGGCACTGCATCTCCATCTTGTACAGTCATGGTCTCCTCTGAGCCTCACTCCAGGCAGATGTTTTTATCCAGAGCCATAAAGTGGGCCCAGGGAAGAATTTACAATCTCGGCTATAAAGTAATATCAGCACAGAGGCTGTTTCATTGGGTTCAGGCAGAGGTGAGCCAGGAGTTCAAAAGTTCAAGCCCTCCCGGCATTTCCTGGGTGCTGATAGCCCAGAGACACACGCAGGTGCCTGGCCCGAGAGGCTTCCCCAGTCTGCGAAGCGTTGCTATCTATGGTGTTCAAGTCAGACTGCTCATCATGCCCTGTGTGCCCAAGGGTGCCCCAAGACAGAGTGGGAACATCTGCTAGACTTTCACCCCTATGCTACCAAGGCAGGAGTGCTTCTGGCCTCTGCTCCATTCTGGACACATAAAGAATCTCTGAACTCTGTCCCGTGGAGTCCCGTGGGCCTAACTTCCAGATCTGAATCCTCCCTGACTTGCTGTGTGATGTTAGGCAGCTCCCTCTACCTCTCTGTGCAGTATCACCATCTGTGCTGTGTTCCAGACTACGAATCTAATTCCAGGAAGTGCTGTCCTTCCCAACCTAGTCTGGCGCACAGAAGGAAAGCTCAGTGGTCTTCCTTTCCCATTCTTCTTCTAGGATGCTAAGGGTAAATATAGAGACTTTGTCTTCTAGACATTAGAGAACAGAGACGGTTCCAAGCTCTGTGGCCCAAGGCAAGTTGCTTAACCTTTTTGAGCTCTACCCACCTCCGTAGGAGCCGGATCTGGGTACCTGTATTCATTTCATGGAGGGAAGATTATTTTGGCTCCCGGTTTCAGTCCCTCATAGTGGGGAAGGCATGGCAGAGCAGCTCCATTCATGACAGCAGGAGTGTGGAGTGGAGGCTGTTCACATCACTGTGGACCAGGAAGTCATGAGCAATAGACACAAGGTCTGGACATGCCCTTCAAAGATCCGCCCTTGGTGACCTGCTTCCACCAGCCAGACCCAACTCTTAAAGCTTCTAGAACCCTCTAAAATACCGCCAGAAGCTGGCATTGAAGGATTCACCATGTGAGTCCTGGAGGACAGATAGTGCCAGTGCTGTGGAGCTCCTCATGGGGCGTCCTGCTGGTGGGCATCTACGGGTGGGGACAGTGAGGCTCAGAGGGGAGGAGGCTTTTCTGATGTCACCCAGTCAGCTCCGTCTTAAGAATGGAAGTATCTATCCTGCCTCCTAACTGGGGCCATTGGTAAAAAGCACAACAGAGTGTCCTTAGTGAGTCCATTTTGGGGGAGTGGTCAGAACAAGCAGCCAGTCACAGAGACCCTAGTGTCCATTGCTGCTTGTTTCATATCCACCAAACCAGGGGCCCTTAAATATGTACTGGAAGCTTCCACAGCGGCTCCTTCTGTAAGCAGTTCAGGACAGAGAGGGAGTGAGGCTCTGCTTCTCTGGACTGTGGGCCTTTGGGGGATGGGGAGAGGGTTGGAGGGGAGAAAGGGTTGGGTCATTTGTCACTCACTGTAGGGCTTTGAGCCTATTCCCAGGCCCTCTGGGTATCTCTTTCATCTTCTGTGGAAATGAGAGAATGAGGATGGCCCCAGCCAATCGGCTGCCATGTTTTGTGGCATCTTACATTTGCGAACAGTTGCTGGCTGGGTTCAGTACAATCATTCTTGGAAGGGTCTGAGCTTAGCCAACTTCTGTTCAATAGCCATTTTGCTTCTTATCTTTGTCTTCAGTCCCCTGTACTCAATTTTCTCCTGTTCTGGGGTTCTAGAAATATCTCTTTGTGCAGAATTCTGGGTGGGGACCATGAGATAGAGAGGAGCCTTGGGGACCCAGGAGTGGGGGCTGTAGAACTTGGAAGGTTGAGGGTCACAGGGAACATGGTGTCTTCAGGTGTGGTGTGGTTGAGGGTACAGAGAAGACCATAGACAAAAGTGTAAGAAGTGTCACTCAGCACACTGGGCTCTAGGAAGATGGTCTGATGCCAAGGTCCCAGCTGGGGTGTGTGCAGTTCTTGTAGGTGCTGGGAACCGTCTGGTCCTACAGGCTGTTGAAAGGATCAGGTGTGTCTGTCCCTTGGAACAGGCAGGGAGTGGCTATAAATTCAGGTGTTGCTACCCTGAGGGTTCTAGAAGGTGGGGCTAGGTGTGGAGGACAGGACTGGAGGACAGGACTGGATAGTGAAGAGGCTGTGTACATCATTCTGTTCAGGTATGGCAGAGAAGTTCTGTGCTTTACAAAACCTGACACCAACATCTCTTTGATGTCTTGGAGCAACGAGCTTTCCTGTCAGACACCCTGTCCTAGGAAAGTCACTCCTGCCCTAAGCCTTGCGCTGCTGGTTTCTGTGGCCAGTGGTGTCCCCAGGGTATATGGATAGTGCTAGTCTTCCAGGCATCATTTACCTGGGCTGAAGGTGGGCTTCCCCACTGTGGCTTCTGCCCTGGTTTTGTCAAAGATCTCTTACCCAATTCCTGAACCCCAGGATGTATCAGCTTCCCCCTCTTTTCCCATCACAATCCACCGCTGCACACAGCCCAGTGACAGGGAATGACTAGGGCCACCAAGGTAGTTCATTCCCCCATGACCTCCCATCTAAAAAGCAAGCACTTCTAGCTGTCTTGCTGTCAAACTTCCAGCCTCAGGTCCGGGCCCAGCACATAGTAGGTGCACAAGGAGAGTACCAGAAAGAATGGACACCTTGTCCCTGAGGGTCATGTGGAAGTTGAAACTGAACTTTGCTGTAGGGCTGTAAATATGACTTCAGAGATCACATGGTAGATAAGGGATCAACTTTATCCAGTCTGGATGGCATCGTGAGGAAAGATTCAATGAGGGACCCAAGGATGGGGAGCCGGAATGCTTGGGTCACTTGTGCGAGAGGCTCCCAACTCCCCCAGACCGGCACCACTCTGCCTGCTCCTCCTGCCGCTGGGACCTTCTGTCTTGTCCCACATTCGTGTCGCTGGCTGTCACTGTCCTGGAGAGCCATCCATCCATCTGTCCATCTGTCTGTCCACCCATCCATCCATCTGTCGGTCCATCCATCCATCCATCCGTCTGTCCACCCATCCATCCATCTGTCCGTCCATCCATCCATCCATCCTTTTTGTCTGTCTTTTCTGTCTCTCACCTTCTCTTGGGGTTAGGAATCTCCCCCACCTCATGTAATCATTAAGCCCCCTGAGCCTCAGCCTGCCTCTCCTGGTTCCTGACATTCTTTGCTCCATTCATTTTGCCTCTTGGGCTTTTATCTTGGAGGTCAACGTCTCATGGCTGGAGTTTCTTGGTGGTACTGGGGTAGTGCAGCTTTGCAAGGCATCCCCATAAGCAGGAAGCATGCCAAAGGACACCCAGGCTCTTAGGCGTCTTCTTACAACTTCACAGAACTGGCCATTATCTCAGGATGAAAATTATAGTTAAAAAACAGAATCTGTTACAAGCATTGAAATTTCAAGTGGTGGAAACTAGATGGAGTGAGTTTGGGGAGCTTAAAGAGGTGGGTTTGTAGAGGTGTCTTGGGGGACAGATCACAAGGGTTGGGGGCTCCGGCCCTCTCCTGAATATTCTGACAGTTGAGAGCGGGGGTCCAGTGGGCCCTGACAGGTTTATGGTGGTGGTATGTTTGAGCCTCTCTTCTGTGGTGCTGTGATGAGGGACTGGATGGGAGGCTGTGGACGTGTGGACACCAACCACAAGGCCAGAGGTGATGCTGGTGGAGGCAGGTGTCTGGGAAGGTGTCCTTTCCTGTGGGTGGGCAGGGCTTTGTTTTTAAGGCCCTTTTCATTCCTCCCCCACAGGATTCCAGCCTAGAAGAGGTGGAGGCGCTCTTCTCTTCCAGGGCAGCTCAGGTGGGGGAAGGGAAGATATGGGTGCCGGCTCCCTGGGTGCACTCCAGAGGCTGGTTGGGGAGATGGAAATGTCCTTCTCCTGTGCCCACCTGGATGGGAGCACAGACCATGGTGCTTACAACATTTGAGGTTTTGGAGCCTTTAAACATCATTGTGAACTATTGGTCACAGCAGCTCTGTGGTCTTTTTGTGGTTAAAAGAAAATTAAATGAGGGGCGGGGGAGATAACTCAGTTGGTAAAGTGCTTGCTTTGCCAGCAGGAGGGCTGAGTTCATCCTCAGAATTCACATAAAAAAAGCTGGGTGTGGGTGTGCACGCGCGCACACACACACAAATGCACAGACTGCATGTACATAAAAGCACACAGACAAGCAATGAACATGCACATACACATAAATAAAAATGAAAATAGAAATTCAATTAAATAACTTAAATAGATAAAAGGAGCTGGGGGTGAGGCTGGAGTTTAGTCCTGATGCTGTGTAAGACTCTGCCTCTGTCTCCCCTTCACTATAAAAGCAGTTTGCATAAGTGGTCTTCGAAGACACTTCTCATCAGGATGTTCCTCAGTCCCAGGAGGCTTCTGGGGGAGGCAGGGTTAGCATGTCCCTGTCTCCTTGGTGCTGCCTGGCCAGCCTAGCATGCAGGGGACGGAGAGGGGGGTGGAGGCTCCTTGTGGAGCACAGTGCTGGCCACCTGCGACCCCCTGGTGCTGTTGGCTGGGGGGCCTGGGATGTCCTGCTGCAGGGAAGGAATCCTTTTCAGAAGTGTTGGGATGCATTGGAAGAGGCTGTGGACTTCAACCTTAACAGGGGCTGTTTGTGACCAAAGTCAAAGAGACCAACCAGTGCTCCTCGTAGGTAGCCCCTCCCTGGAAGTCCTTCATCTTCCTCCCCTCCCCTTCCCTTGCCTTCTCTCTCCTTTCTTTTCCTCCCCTTCCCTGTCTTCCTTCCCTTCTCTCCTTCCTTTTCCCTTTCCTTCCCTTCCTTTTTGTGTGTGTGTGCACAGATTCATGTGCCCGTTCCACATGTGTATGGAAGCCAGAGGAAGACATTGGGTGTCCTCCTGTATCATTCCTTTGCCTCTTTTCCTTGAGACAGGGTCTCTTAATCTGGAGCCCACAACGCTTTTTTGCTTAGACTGAAAACATGGTCCTGAGAGTTTCTGTGCTTGCATTTTGTAACCATTCGCTCTTGCGTGGGTATGTGTAGTGTACATCTGTGTATGTGATTGTGTGTGTGGGTATGTGTGATGTACATCTGAATATGTGATTGTGTGTGTGTGTGTGTGTGTGTGTGTGTGTGTGTGTGTGTGTGTGTGGGTACGTCTGTGAATGTGATTGTGTGTGCGCCTGCGTGTGCAGGTCAACATCAGGTGCTTACCCACTCTCAACCTTATTTTTGTGACAGGATCTTTCACTGCACCTGGAGCTCACTGATTCCACTAGACTCACTTGCTAGTAAACCCTAGGGTCTGTCTCTCCCCAGCCCTGGGGTTACAGGTGCATATCACACATTAAGCATTTTTATGTAGGTGCCGGGGATCCGAACTCAGGTTCTCATGCTTGTGCAGCAAGTACTTTCGTGGCAGGTAGACTAAAACTGCCTTATAAAGAAAGAAAATAACTACATAAATAATGAAT